>OZ019957.1:1608892-1793291 GCA_963970385.1 Theonella swinhoei
AATGAAATAACTGTACATTATAGTTATCACTTAAAACCACAATTAATGAAAAACTGATCCATATATACATTATAATTAGTCACTATTCAAAATCTGATTGTTCATCCTCACTGCTCTCTTCATTGTTGCTATCATCATCATCATCATGATCTATAATGGCAAATGCTGCTTTACATGCAGAATAATGATATTCAGCATTCCTAAGACGTGTCTTTAAAAGGGCAATCACACCAAATGAGTATTTGTCACATGGTTCAAGACTAAGTAGGTGCTTGTTGATAGCAGACTTCAGCTTAAACCAATAGTCTAAGGTGTTTAGTCTTTCTTTCTCAAGATGAGCAAGCTCTTCTTCAACAGTAGATATGCTTGAATGAGATCTTTCTTTGTGCCCCATGTCATGGCTATGTTTGATTGCTGATTTTGCTCCCAGAACTTAGCATCTGGACACAATACATCTTGTAGGGAGCATGTTTCATCACCAATAGTGGACAAGATGGAATATTGTAGTTGTCTGGGATGTTCCGAGCTGTTGCAGTCTCCTTTGTAACGCTCTTTGAGAGATGCTTTGCTATCTTCTGCCCATCTGCATGACAAAAATTCACTTTAATCACTACTAAATTGGATAAATTCTCTGACCTGCATATTTAGCCTTCAGATTTAGAAGATAATGCCATCTGACTACAGCAGCCCTCAAAGATGAATGTAGTGCTTCTTTCCTATTTAGAAGGGTGGCATGCTGTGCAGCTATGTAATCCTTATCGGTTTTCTTCCAGCGTTGTTTTACACCAACTTGATACTCGAAATTAACAAGCTGACTTTCCGCTCTATAATACAAAATAATACCTTCTTTTCTACCAGGAATCCTTCCAGAAACTGACCTGAAGATCCTTTCACGAAGTTGTGCCATGTCTTTGGCTGAAGGTACACTCACCATACTCACCAGAGCATCCCTATTTTCAGAGTAACGTAAAGTGTGGCAGTAGAGTGTGGCACTTTAACATGTTACTTGTAGCTATATACCTCATACTGTAATACGACTCAAGCATATGGTGATAGTTCAGGTGCCAGTCAAATGTAACTCAGCAATGTATATAATGACATTACAACATAAGAAAGCAATTAGAACATACCAGTTTTTTTGACTGAAAAACTAACTGTTACCTTTTCTTCCTCTATCCACTCTTTGACCAACTTTTCAGAGAGAGAGACTGTGATGCAGATACATGATAGCTCACAATTTATGTTATGTTTACAATATTACACCTGGAGCTGCAGCTGACAAGTGATGAAACTTTTCTGCTGCAATCTGATATATTCCTCTCGCTCTTCTCCATCGGTGAACCAACAAGGATGCTGTAAAATGTAGTGTGATAAATAAGGTAGAAATAAAGTGTGTTGTTGTTGTTATAACTCATTTAATATCTAAACAAATCAGCTAGTTTGCAAGCAGACCTAGATTGTGCTTTCTTTTAAATCCATAGTAGAGAAGGGCATAGCTTAGAACGTCGATACGATGTGATGGCCTCATTTCTTTAGTCATTCTATTAAATCGTCGCAAATATGACCATAGTCTCTCCATCACCTCCCCATCTGTGAGTCCAAATCCATCACAGCATTGGGGACTGTACAATACCTATATATTTATTACTCTATTCAACTCTTTTATTGCTTCATGGAGCTCATACGTACCTGATAAGATGGGTTGTGGGCGAAAGCGTGAAAAGCAGGAATAGCAAACTTTATTAGCAGCAGTTGCTCTCAGGATCATTTTTCTATATACGATATGAAGCTCAACAATACCACTGATATGGAACTAAGCATATCTTGCCTTTAAGTGGAGAACCAGGGTACATGCAATGTCATACATGACCTTGAGTTCCACATCTGCTGGTTTTCGTTGGGAAATTTGGTCCAATAGCCACACAGCATATGCAATTCTACCAACGTCCAGTAATTGATCATGAGTCAGTAATAAACAGCAGTCATGGGTGGTAATTGAGTCAGTATGATAACCTTTCACCATGTTTTAGATTGACAAAAAGGTATGGAAACTCATGTCGACAGGCAGACCAAAAGACAGCAGTTTCTTCAAGAGCATGATACCTCTGCACTGAACGCAGAGCATCTCCTGTGCTGCAAAATCACTGCAAGACTATAGCACACAAAACCTCAGGGGAAACAACACATTGAGTATGCATACCTTTGATATCTTAATAGGTGCCGATGTAACAACAAACTCGTCCAAAGATACCTGGTCACCAAAGAAAAAGTGACCATGAATGGGCTCCCTGTGACTTTTCCCAGCAGCCTTCTTGTGATGTAGCCCAAACAAGGCATCCATGGACAGGAACAAGCTTCCTGATTCCTATAATGACTTTGCTTGAGAGCATACATGTATAGCTCACAAATACACCCACCTTAGGGCATGCTGGACACACATTCCCATTATCCAAATCCGAACAAATGAAGTGCATGTGGCGTAATTCCACTCTCACACATCTGCCAATGATAATATACTCACTTGATTCTAAAATAACTACAAGTAAATAAAAAATTTAGGAAATTTGAAGTCTAATATAGGGATTGCATAAAAATGAACAGAGACAAGATTGGCTCACAGACATGCTGTGTACATCAACATACCTTTTAGTACATTGATGTATATAGCATGCCTGTGAGTCAATCTTGTCTCTGTTCATTTTTATGCAATCCCTATATTAGACTTCAAATTTCCTAATTTTTTTATTTACTTGTCTCTTGTTATTTTTTTACTATTGTACGCAATACTTCTCACTAGCACATGCTCACCATATCCATAAAACATCTGGCCCTTTATTGCTATAGGCCCTAATAATCACACTCTGAGATGTATGATTAGTAGGGTGTGGTTTGGTTACTAATGAGGAAAGCTGCGTACACGAACTATGCTAGTAACGTATTATCGGCTGAGCAAACCTGCTAGCAACGTACTATTGGCTGAGCAAACATGCTAGCAACGTACTGTCCGTCACCCATGCTTTGGCTTGGTAGCGTGCCGCTACTCTAGCAGATGGTACATACGTAGAGTAGTGCCTGGCAGAGAGCTAGAGTTACCAAAAGGAGTCATTTGGTGGCACTGGCAAAATTTTGAACAACCTGCCACAGTCTGGCCATAGAGACAGGGAGATACCACAAACCACCAATTCCTCCGGAACAACGCTTTTGTACATCCTGCAATATTAAATGGAAGTGTCGATGATGAATATCATTTTATTACTGAATGTCAAGAGTTGCAGCACTTCAGGAAATGCCTGTATGAAACAGCAGGGAAATACAATACACAATTCCACAACTTACCTAACAGAGACAAAATGTGTTTTTTATTTGAAACTAGCAACACACCTACAATTAGAAATATTAGCCTGGTTTGTATTTATGTCTTTTAATTATACGTAGGAAGCATACCTCTTATTAAATAGTTGTTGTTTTTTTTGTTTTGACTAATGGCCACCTTGGGCTTTCTAAGTCATTAAAATTCCCGTAAGTGATGCAAAGGCGCATAATTTCACTTGCGGGCATGCGCAACGCCGACGTAGCTGGGAACGAGCGTAAATGCGGTTCACGGGATTTCCGTCATGCGGAAGTGTATCGCGGATGGCATGCACAACGCCGACGTAGCTGGGAACGAGCGTAAATGTGGTTCACGGGATTTCCGTCATGCGGAAGTGTATCGCAGATGATGAAATTCAGGCCATGTGTCATAACCCATAATCCTGTCTATTAGTAACCTCTTTGCGACGAGGACAGAAGGATTTTTTGTGAGTTTATAAGCATGTGTATTGATATTGTAACTCGCTATTTTTACCGTCAACATATATAGGTGTGAGTTTTGTGGCAGTATATGCATAAATAGTATCTATGGTATATGTACCCATGCACGAAGCACGGACCTCTACTAGTGTATTTTGAGGGACCCATGTCTATATTTACTTTATTCATTTCGCAGGAGAATCTGCGAATTCGGAGGGTCATTTCATTATGTCGTGTGGTGTAATGTGGAGGACTTTTGCAGTATCAACGCTTTGTGTCTTCTACGTTTTTGTCTTCATTCCTCTCATTTGTCCACATAGCAGCGCTTTACACATCAGGGTCAACTCCAAGGAAAGGTTTGGAGACATCCCTCTTCTGCAGTGGTACCTGTGTACTACAGGACTCAGTTCAAACTTCGTTATAGACATATCAGCTGGTACATACACAATAAGTGGTGGACCATTCTGCATTATCAGAAATCAGAAAAATATAACTTTGCGGGGTGAGCCTGGGACAGAGATTCGTTGTTCAGATGAAGGACGAGGGATGGCATTTTTTAACATCAACAACTTGAAACTTGAAAATCTGGTGTTTAGTAACTGTGGAATGGTGGTACCAAGTGTATTCCCTGGAGATGGCTATGTCACTGCCAACGACACCTATGCATATCTAGGCGCAATGCAACGAGCAGTTCTTCTCCTTCTCCACTGTACTAACATTACGTTGGAGAATTTGACTATAGATAAGTCCCATGGCTTTGGTGTACTTGCCATAAATCCTATGCAAAAGACAGTGGCTAGAAACGTGATAATAAAAAGTACCAATAGCCTGGGTCCAGCAGACTCTTGTAACTTTACAGATTTATATTGTTCAGGAAGTGGTGCTGTGTTTCTATATGCCGACACTGACATTACTCACTCACGGATTGAACCTGGACAATTGCAAACATTCAGTCTTGATGTCATTAACTGCAGCTTCACTAACAACACTAACATTCTGCCAGTTTCTTTGCTAGTTGAACTTCATGATACCCTTGGTAGTCCGATTCAGACACAACCCATATTGTTGACTGGAGCCTCTGGCCTGGCAGTATACGTAGGGCAGTTGGAATACCACATTGATGTGAGAATCATTAACTCCACAGTGCAGCACAACACTGGTAATGTCACTGGAATGACACTAATGCACATTAATAGTCTGTGTAACAGTAAAATCCAAATGGATGGTGTGCTATTCAGTCACAACAGCAACGAAAATGGTTGGGGAGGTAGTTTGACCATTGGTGTGATATCATTTTTGGATTTTCTAAAGAAACCTAAAATTTGTGATTTTCTAAAGCCCTACCAACCTGAAATTCATGATCTCGTGGAGATAAGTCATTCAACTTTCAGTCATAATGTTGCCAAAAATGGTGGTGCTAGTAACCTTTACGTGACACCCCAGAATATCTCTGACTTGAGGGTTATCTTCAGAGAGACAAAATTTACCAAGAACATTTCTCCCTCTGGAGCAGCTTTTATTTCTTATCAGTTCCGCTCACTCATCAACAGCAGAAACACATTCATTCTGTTAGAGGATGTGCAAGCATTTGAAAACTATCATCCTCTCTCTGCGTTGTCAAAAGATTCTCCAGAGGACTCGGCAGTTTTCGTGATCAATAATAACTACAATGTCACCGTAGTTGGCACAAAAGGAAAGGGCAGTTTCTTCTACGACAACCCAGTCAGTGTATTTCGGACATCGGGAACTAACGTGATTTTGGGTGGTACCATTCTCTTTAAGAATAATCAAGGGTTCAATGGAGGTGCTCTCAGTCTACTTGATAACTCAGTTTTGTTTATTCATAATGGGTCATCACTGAACTTTACAAATAACACTGCTCTCACTCGAGGAGGTGCCATCTACTCGAACACTCTCGGAGCCTCTGTTTCTACAACGTGTGCTATTCAGTTTCTTGGAGAGAAACGTATTGCAATTGAAGAAGAACAACTTCAGCATCTCAACGTTTCGATTACTTTCTCTGACAACAGTGCTGCAAATGCAGGTAACTCTGTATATGGCAATCCACTCTATTACTGCAACTTTCTGTCCATGTCTGCAGTTGACCATGTAGATCTAATAAGTGGAAATGAAAAAATCTTATATGATCATGTTTTTAATTTTAAAAACTCAGCCGATAATAGACATGCCGAAGTAAGTTCTCTGCCAGAAGAAATCTGTGTATGTCAAAATACAACTTTTACCACCGAACAATGTGGGTCCTTTGTGCCACTTGGCCACGAAATATTTCCAGGAGAAGTGTTTCATTTGTTATTAAATTCAGTGGATCCTTCAGACACTCCAGTACCCTCTCTTCTATATTCAGAACCAATCTATTTCACAACTGGACCTCGTTCAAAAAAACAACTCCCACGCGAAGGGAATGTAATGCAACTTCCTGGATTGAGTATCTGCCAACGGGTTAGATTTACTCTCTTTGCACCTGAAAATGTTACCGTTCATCTCAACTTAGTTACCACCCCAGGGGGCAAGGACACTACTGTAATAATCAATGTGACCCACTGCCCCCCTGGTCTCGCCTTAAGCAAGCGTGGACGCAATTCCAGGTGTATGTGTAGTGACTTTATTCTCAACACCTTGGAGTCCTCATGTGATCAAACTCGGGGGACAGTAGTCAGACCAGAACACTATTGGTTGGGCACAGAGACAGTCGATGGCAATCGTTCGGTCGCATTCATACCAACATGTCCAATAAACTACTGCAGAGAAGATGTAACAGAGATTGATTTGACCACGGCCGATCCACTCTGTGTTT
Source organism: Theonella swinhoei (assembly GCA_963970385.1). Lineage (NCBI taxonomy): Eukaryota > Metazoa > Porifera > Demospongiae > Tetractinellida > Theonellidae > Theonella > Theonella swinhoei. The sequence goes on from OZ019957.1 coordinate 1,615,497, forward strand.
CCGGACGCACTGGTATTCTCTGTGGTTCCTGTAAAGAAGGTCTCAGCGTTGTATTCGGATCACCTGAATGCAAAAGGTGTTCCAATGCAAATATTGCCTACATCATACTCTTCATACTATGGGGGCTGATATTGGTATCCGTCATGTTTCTTCTGGATCTCACCATCACTACTGGAACAATCAATGGTCTCCTCTTTTATGCCAATATTGTGAATATCGACAGCAACATATATTTCAGAGGAACTGGTCAGCAATTTTTCCTTGTGTTCATCTCGTTGTTAAATCTTGAGCTGGGTTTTCCTCTCTGTTTCTATGATGGTATGAAAGAAAACACCAAACTTCTGCTACAGTATGTCTTCCCCATATACTTGGTCCTCCTAATGCTTGCAATAAATCGTCTCAGTCAGTACACGACAATCATGAGACGCATTCTCAGCAAATTTGATGGAATCCACATCTTTGCCACCATAAGTTACATGATCTTCAGCAAGTTACTGCTGACTATAACCTATTCCACCACATTTGCCATGTTTGTCTCAGAGGATTCGAGCCAGAACAGATTCGTGTGGTTCTATGATGGAAGTTCAAATGTTAACGATCCGTTGACAATAATTACAACTTTGGTGGCCTGTGTGGTATTTGTTGGCCTAATCCTGCCATACATACTTGTCATTACTTTCCACAAGTATATTAGGAAAGTCACTTCATCTGTAAAGTACATTAGGAAGGTGATGTCATCTATATATGGCTAAATGCACTTATTGATGCTACCTGTGCTCCCTACAAAGACCACATGAGATACTGGTTTGGGGTACGGTTGATACTTATCACTATTCTCTACTTCATTGTCTCCAATGTAAGTACCCACAACCCATATCTGGCACTCACAATTCAGCACGGCTTCATGGTTGGCTATGCATTCTTACAAATATTTTTGCAGCCATTTAAGCAACGGTCAATTGCTATCCTGGACATGTCATTTATCTTAAACCTCATGCTCCTGACTATTGGAACTTCCTATATACAAAGGGATGATGGGAGGATGGAGGATCAAAGTGTTCTTGTGGCACTTTCAGTCAGTATTGCCTTCGTAACATTTGTCGGTATCCTTGTCTACCATATAGGGAAACGTCTATATTCAATACGAGTAGTCAAGATGAGAACTGATTCACTGTTTGAAAAGGCCAAGGAACACTATCAGAGGGGTATAGACAAGACAAAGAACTTCTACAGAAGGCTAAAAAGTAACAAACGTGAAGATATACTGGATGTACGTGAAATCAGTGAACTTATGGCAATGCATGACATGGCACCACAAGTCCCTGTCTATAGACATAAACCCAAATCCAAGTCAGAAAACTCCCGAAGATCTCCATCTTCACATCCTCCCTCCCTCTTTGTAAGTGATGTAGAATCAGACAATGAGTTGAGGGAACCAGTGCTTGACTTTGTGGATCATCAAAGTAAACCAAAAAGGAATCATAGTTTACCAGTTGGACTGCTGTGTCAACCACAAGGAATGCAGTATCTGAATGCACCAAATGCAGTTGCTCTGGCACTTCACCCTGTTGTTCTATGTCGGTCTGCATCTACAGCTGGAAATTGCCAGTCTACCAGATCTTCTCCCACAACCTCCTATGTTACCATTGAAGATTCAGTATCTTCCCCAGATGACATTGAATTGAGGAGAGAACCTTTACCTAACATCAGACACACTTCTTAGACCATGTTTGAGTACAGGTGCAAGTTACTTGTATTGTGAATGACATTGCATGTTAATTTTTAGTTAACTGGTCCCAAGGTCAAGGTTAGATCAATACATTCTTCATGCATGCATACCAGTGCAGAATAGATATGACTGTGGGGATGTCTGGTTACTTTCCTTCATCCTATGACATGATGTAGTCTCCAAAATTCATGTGCCAAAGTTCAAGTCTGAGTACAACTACCACTGTATATAACACAGCTTGCTTTGTTGAGGGGTATAAGGGGTTTCCAAGATACCAGTGTGTACTCAGAGGCACTCGAGTAACTGGCTTGTAATATGATCTGTGATAAGATCAAAGTAAGTAACCATATGGCCTGGTTTTCTTAGAGCGATGTTATAGTAGGGCACTAGCCACGGTTTACAAAAAATTGCAACTATCTTTTTACCTCAATTTTTTGGTATCTTCATATACCTTCAGTGTGCATGCACAGCGAGGGCTACTGTATCTGTGTCTGACATACATTTTCTTAGACACAGTAATCTTACACATTGAAAGACCAACATCACAGCGCAGATTATTATAAGTAGCCTTCTCCAGCTGGGCCAGTATATTCTTGTGAGGTCTTCATGCAATGCAATATAAGGAGGATGGCATTACCATCCCATGGTTTGTGTTGCAGTAAGTACATTAAACTTTGCAGTGGAACCCTGCTGTGTACCTTACCTGTGGTATATGTAATTATAGCCCTAGCTGTTTTTCATCATGAAGTTCACATACCAATCTTGAGTACAACACACAACCTGTTCTAGTTTGTAGCACAGCAATTTTACAATATGTCAGCTAGAGTTTATAAAATTTACAACACTGTGTGTGTTGACTCAGTGGGACAACCTAACAAACTCTACATCTCTACATTATCTTTTGAAGGTGGTATCTGTAGTTCTTCATCGGAGAACTGGGCAAAGTAGTCTCTGTACCATTGCACGTAGTCTCTCTTCTCCTGTGCCGTGTAGTGGGGGTTCTTGGAGAGGCCAGTCACTACCATCTCTATGAAGTGTCGTACTGGACCTGCATCAGGCAGAGAGAGAGAGAGAGAGAGAGAGAGAGAGAGAGAGAGAGAGAGAGAGAGAGAGAGAGAGAGAGAGAGAGAGAGAGAGAGAGAGAGAGAGAGAGAGAGAGAGAGAGAGAGAGAGAGAGAGAGAGAGAGAGAGAGAGAGAGAGAGAGAGAGAGAGAGAGAGAGAGAGAGAGAGAGAGAGAGAGAGAGAGAGAGAGAGAGAGAGAGAGAGAGAGAGAGAGTGAGAGAGAGCACAAGTTAAAGGAGTACATAGTCTCTTGGTTCCAGCTGTCTTCCTCCTCAGCCAACAACTAATATTATACAATGAAGGTATGAAAATCAGGCAGAAAGGCAGCTAGATCACACAAGCAGCACACATTCATAATGTATGCACTCATAAAACCAACCATCACTAGTACTAGTGATTGAACTTTATCTCCAACATTCACAATAAGGTTGATTTAAGGCCAATATTGAGACTTAACACACACAATCTACATGGTCTGTTATTCAGTGCTGACCTCTTGACGGAAAACCTTTCAGTAGGTGATTGAGCAGAACATGGTCTTCAAAACCAACATCATCCTCACCACTGCACAACACCACACAGTGAATATCAACTGATGTATATCTAGTACATGTAGACCTACACATTGGCTGTCTCGTTGTCAATGGGAAACTGTCTAGGGAAGGAAACATTGGTCATGTCCAACTCAAACTGATTAGTGGGCCTCAGGCACTGCATACTGGCCACCAGCTCTGCATGTTCCCTCTGTAACACACAGTGTGAACAACCTACCATAACCACTTAGGGAATGTTGACACTTGCACAAGTAAAATGAACACAAGTAGAATAAAAAATGAAAAAGATACCAAATCATCTACCTCTGCAAGGTTTGGAGGAGCAGGTGGCATCACTTTTGTATCTGGTCCAGGCACACTAAACACCCCAAGTCGAGGTCCAGCTGATGGGTATATAGAATTCTCAACCAGCCTCTCTCTCCTAAGTTTTGCCACTTCTTTCTCAGGCCTAGTGAGAGGGCTCAGTGGAGGCATGCCGAGCTTCCTCCTAGTCACCTCTATAACAGGACAAGAAATATCCGTCTAATCAGGACACTCGAAATAAGGACACCTGACAGGTCTTTGAGTTATTTTATTAAACAGGACAATGACTATGAACATGTACATCTGAGTTAGGCTAATCTGGATGTCCCCAGGACAGAAGCAAGTGTCCTACTTAGTGAGGCGTCCTGATTTCAGGGGCTGGAATATGGAACTGGGACAAAGTGTCCTTTTATTTCCTTATTTCAGGGTGTCCTGATTAGAGGGGTTCCACTGTAATATAAATACTACCATTGGCTGTAACATGAAGTTTGATACCAGATAGCACATCCCTGAGCAATAGAAAGGCAATACCAAAAGTAAAGACCAAATGAATGAGCACACTCCATGACAGCCTCACTTGAGAGTTTTGGTGCTGTCCTGGGATTGACTGCCTGTCCTTTTTATGTCTTTGAGGAGAGACTGCATGTCAACTGCCTTAGCCCCTCCGGCTGCTCGACTCCTCTCCTTCTTTGCTTGGTTGCGATGGTAGTTCTTTTCTTTGCGTCCACGCTCACCAGATGGTGGAGGGCGCCCCTTGCTGGCTGTTACACGAGCACTGCTAGAAATATGTGCTGACAGCAACTATAGAAAAGATTGCTTACAGATCCCCCAATTAAAGCCAAAGATGTAGCCTACAGAAAAGCGTGCCTTCTTTCAGGAATACAGAACAGCTTACATGTAGGCAGTGGACACAATAGGAATTCGTGCTCAGACATAAGTGTTCATAAAACCATACGTAACTCTAACCTGAGGGCTTAGTGTGGTGAGTAGTACCAGTCTCCCCTGCACACAGCTCGCCTGCATCTTCTCTACACGTGTCCTCCGTATAATGAGTCAATTTCCGTAAAATATCCCGATCTCCTCCGTTTCTTTCCGTGAACTTACAATGGCGGAGGGTGCTGATGAGGACTCTAGTTCAGCAGGACTCAGCAGTGGATTGATAGTGGCTCACGTACCAGAAGGACAAGGAAAACTTGTGTGTGTCGAGTACCCAGGTATGTAGAGCCTGCATGCACCATTTACACGTGTTGTATGTGTATGTGTGTGTATCAGGTTTTGTAGACAATGTAGACAGAGCACTTACCAGCCTTGGTGGAATCAAGACTATCTCTCAGGTGAGTCTTAGTATAGGTGTATTGTCACATTTTGCATAAATCTCTATTCCTGACACGCCAGGTGCACTATGAGAAGAACCATGCACTTGAAGTGCGGCTGAGACCAGAAGACAGGTATTGTAAGCCAGCACTAGCGCGCTGTGTACCTGTGACCAATATAGTGCTCCGAGTGCAACGTAGACGACACAAGAAGAGTGAGAGTGGAAGGAGAGAAGAGGGAACAGGACAGAAGAATGGTGCCAGAGGTCCAGAGTGTCAGGTGGAGGTACTGGGGCTGGTCAAAGTTAACTTCGAGTTTACAGGTACATGTGCAACTTGCATAACGTTTGTCTCATGCTTGTATAGATTAGACAGGTTGCTATAGCAGTGTGAGGCTTATTGCCACCCTCACCTCAATACCCATGCATCTAGTATGTACCTGTCTCTCCAAGTACTTGACTCTCATCCCTCCTCTGTATTGTGGGGTCATTCCTCAGGTATGGTGGACTACCAGGCCCTCCCTCCAGGGCTGAGTCGAGTCTCACATAATGCCGAAACTGTCGACCCTTCACTTTTCCAGATCACTGGTACATGTATACTGAGTATGTACATGTCATGCATCACACCATCTCAATATGTGGAATTGATCATGAACCTATCCTGAGCACACTGATTGGGCTTAGTAGACAAAAGCATGGAGATGAATCCATTTTGCATTACTATAATGAAAAGTTATGTAGTTGTACTTCTGCCATTGGTTCTCTGTAGAGCCATTTGATGATACATTTCAGACTAGTAAGGTGCCCCTGTTTCTCCCTCCACGGGTCTTCAGCAAGTTTGATAAACCTTCCAACTATGCGTGAGTTTCCTTATTCATTGAACCCACTGGTACCTACTCTGTGAGCTGCCATATTCCATGTTGCAGGAACCGTCCTGATTTCCAGCCTAAGATAACCGAGAATCAACAGCCAGGAAAATCTCGGCAAAAACGGCAGGTTCATGCTTATAACATCCCCTTCAATCACAAAGAACGTATCCATGTTCTCTCTCACTTCTGCATATACATACATGTACATGAAGGTGTGTGCATTTGTATCTGTGGATTCCCGCATGCTCTCTGTGTGCAGTTGAATTCTTGACTCTCATTGATCCTAGCTATCCCCAGTCAGCCTCACCCTAGTGCCCCACACTCCAACCACCCCAAGCTCCCTGCCATAAGAGAAGTGAGCACAACACATTCTCTCGCCACCTCAATATATGTCATAGAGTTCATGTGTGAATACAGCTATTTATGGAGCGGCCCATCTGGTCAAGAAGTGGAATTCAGTCCAGAATTAAGATCCCCTCCGGTGTAGCAAGGAGGTAGGGACCCAGTGTTCTGTCACATAACCATATCTGTACATCTGGGCATAGACACCACCTAGAGCAGCACATTTTACCTTGCATTACGCAGCCTCTTGGCTCTGGTGAGCTATAACTTCACAAGTGGCCCATGGAAGACACTGTGGGTGAAATTAGGCTACGACCCTCGCTCTACCACAGCTAGCAAGGTGTACCAGTGTATTGACTACAGAATGCCCAAGGACATCACCATGATTGAAACTAGAAGAAGCAGACAGAAGTTTAAAGCAGGTATACATGAGCACAGAAGTAAAAAGCCTGAGATTTGGAGGACATACACAAACTGATGAGTAACTCTAGAGAGAGGAAAAGCACCCAAAACGACAGTCATGTATATGTGTATCTACTTCTTGTCTTGTTTTGTTTATTCTCTCACAATGTTTGCACTCCCTCTACCCAGCTCCTCCTCCAGAAAAGAAGCGAATATTTCAACTGACAGGAGATGAGGACAGTGTACGGTTGGCAGAGGAGGTGTGGGCTGAGGGTCACAGTACAGAGCCAGAGTGCAACCCTGTGTTCACACCAGATCGCCTGCCCAGTCAGCGGCAGATGTACTATCAGCTCTGTGACCTGAAAGATGATACTCTACAAGCCATAATACATGCCAACGATGGCAAAGAGAAAGAGTGCACTGTGAGCTGTAGTATATGTACCCCTTGTCTTCTTCCGTATACTAGTTTACCTGATCTTCAAGTTGAGAAGCTTTGCCTTGAGTTGTGTTGCTTTGTATGTGTGATTTGACCCAGCCAGCTGAGCTGCCTCGGTAGTTCAGTTGGTAGAGCATCTGCCTAGAATGCAGAATGTCGCGGGTTCAAGTCCCACCTGAGGCAGCTCATTCTTCTTTGAAAATGACTGTCTTGGGTGAGTTGCATTGTGTTCTGTTGTGTTGCCTTGGGAGTCTCTTGGTCTGATTATTTCATGTACAAGTGTCTGAGTCTGTCAACTGAAAGGTTATTGTTTTGGCTAGGACTATATGATACAAATACATGCATGTACCATGTGCTTATACAATACACAAGTCCATGATTCTACAGGAGGCTAATGGATGGTGTGAGGAAGGAGCCTATGACCTGCTGAGGAAGACACTGGGAGAGATGATCAGAAAGACTGCCGAGAGAAGTAAGTGTAATTATAGCTTCATTAGTCTAGGGGTACTCTATAATAGAGGTCCCAGGCTTGAATCGTCAATGTGCTGTGTCTCTTAATGATTTACAGCCTCCATCATCTACATTACATGTTGTAGGGAGTCCAATTCTGTTCTCTCACACATCTGCACACATACATGTACACGGTTGTACCCATATGTAAATTCAAGTAAAAGGAGAGCTGACTGAACAGAGTGGTGTCACCACCAGCACCAGCCAATCCACAGATCCACAATGATGATATGACAATATGCACTGCTCTATGTTGTATGTATAATTTTGTGTACCATTGATTGTGTGGTGCTGTGCTTACTGTTCAGTGAATGATAATGGGCTAAAAGGTCCATGTATTGTTGTTCATCCCTTCAAACTGGCCAGTACATCCTTCTCAGCCACAGCCATGTGGGAAAGATGAAATGCATTATTTCTGAGTAATATTTGAAGGTTGTGCTTACTGCAGCCACAGCAGTGATGTGTCTGGGTGTAATGACACTCTCTCTGCTCTCCTGTGCTTTGCTACTGGCAGCCCTTGCCAGTCTGTTCAGAGCCAGGAGCAGGCTCAGGAACACCTGAATATAAAACACTTCGTGCCAGCCACTGTTTCATATACACCAGATGTACTCACTGCTATATCCACCGACTTGGAAAGGTTGAGTTTCTTCTTTCCCTTTACTATCTTCCTGAGAGTTGCCCGGGGATACTTTCTTTTCATGTTTCCCGCCAAACCGCTCGCTGCTGATTGCTGAATCAGCAGAACGCGAATGTAAGCAAAAAATTCTAAATAAAGCCCATCATCGCAACAGCGCTACCTGTTGCGCTGGTCTGGTCTGTGCCTCGTACCACAGATCTATGTCGTACGATATATACTGATAGACTACCAAGATGGACGGGTGGAGGAAGTTTTGTTATGGCCCCGTCATGCCGTCTGGATCCTCCCCAAACGTCAGTTTGTCCCACTTTCAGTGGTGGGCTGGCGGAGACTTCGAGATGTGCTTCCAGTACCTCGCACTCATGACCAGCTCTGCCGTCCTGTTTGGTTTACTCAGCATATTCTATGCTGGTCGCTATAATACCAGATACAGGCGAGTGAAGAGGTCAGCTGTCGTGACTATAAGACTACTTCTAGCTTTATGTATAGCAGCTAATAGTGCTGTCGAGTTTGCAACTGCCTTCTGGATGGTTAAACAAAGACCTTATGTGGTTCTCACGGCTGAGTTAGCGAGTGGTGTGTCTTGGGTGAGCCATGCAGTCACAATGTGGGTGTTCTCTACCTCTGCTGCTTACAAGGGCAGAGGACCTCTCTTACTAAACAGCAGTTGGTATTTGACTCTCATAGCAAGTATACTTCACTTTCGTAGCGTTATTCGATGGACGCAGCACCACACATCCTATCAGTATGTGACACCATCGACAATGTACTTTGCTCTAGTGCTGAGAATTACTGCATATGTTTACATGGGCCTTCAATTACTGTACGGACTCACCTTCCTCTTTGGTGTGGCAGAGGCTCAGAGGGAAGGGACGCAACTCCTTCAGCAACAGTACGGCAGGTGGAGGTGGAGAAACAGGGTGGTTTCCATACAAAATGAAGATGAATATGAACATGAGGAGGAGGAGGAGGAGGAGGAGGAGGTGAGAGAGAAACAACCACTGAGCCAGTCCAGGTTTAATCGTAAACGCTCTACATACACATCTCTGGTCGGATCTGAGAGGGATGATTTAAACGTGGACCTCTCACAAGTGAATGCAAATGAAGATGGTGCTAGCCTTCTTTCCCTGTTTGTCTTCAGGTGGGTGTGGCCCCTGTTGAAACGAGGTGCCATGGGCTACCTTCAGACACCCACTGATCTGCCACAATTGCCTCGAAGTTTACAGACCTCGCGCATCAGAGAAAAGTTTAGAAATGTACTTTTGAGGAAAAGACAGACTTCAAACATAGGCCCAGCTGGTGAGAGGGGGTATGATATTAGGGCATTGAGTGAAGAGAGGAGAACCCAATCATTAACTGTTAGTATATCAACAGTGGTGGATCCCAAGCTGTTTTTAGACTCTGAAGTGATGCTTCATTCTTTCACAAGATCTACACCATTGCCGGACTCATTCACGCCAGACCCTCCAGTCACTGACCAGACCTATGGTCAATCTGCAGATGGGACAACCCCACTGCAAACCACTGATAGGAAAGATTCTAAACCCGCAGCTTCAAGACCAACTTCTCTGCTTTTTCTATTTTCTGCCATTAACCGTACATTTGGATGGCACTACTACCCTCTGGGGCTGCTCAAGCTCACTACTGATCTACTGGGGTTTGCAGGTCCACTCCTGCTCTATCAGCTGGTGAATTTTATTGAGAACAAGAAGGTTAGTTTACATACAGTGGGTCTCTCGACTCTCATGGTTTATGGAGATGTGTGTGTGTGTGTGTGTGTGTGTGTGTGTGTGTGTGTGTGTGTGTGTGTGTGTGTGTGTGTGTGTGTGTGTGTGTGTGTGTGTGTGTGTGTGTGTGTGTGTGTGTGTGTGTGTGTGTGTGTGTGTGTGTGTGTGTTGCAGGATCCCATGTACTATGGCTATCTCTATGCTCTGGGACTACTCTCTAGCACATTGATCAGTGCTCTACTCACAACACACTTTAACTACCAGGTACATGTATAGCATTGCTCTACATGTACATGTACTGTGTCATGACAAGACACATCCAAATTTCGTATTTTCTCCCCCCCAACAGGTGAATAAAGTAGGGCTCAAAGTCCGTGGTGCTCTGATCACTGAGGTGTATAGGAAGTCTCTGTCTGTAAGTCTGGCAACTATGTCCAGATATTCCACAGGACAGGTCAGACCATGGCTGGTACATGTACATGTATACATACATGGGAAAAGGTGTGTGTAGAGCAAACCAGGCAAACAGCGGACAGCTGTTTTGGGCTGCACGTACATGTAAATGTATAAATAGATCCACATTATCCCAGTTGGTACATTTAAGTACAATTTCTAGTTAACTACATGTGTATATGTTTGTGTCCCATTCAAGGCAGTTTATTTGTGTTTGAAAATTGCTGAATTGGTGTTCAATGCTTGACCGTACATGTATGTGTGTTACAATGTATATGTACCTGTGTATGGTTGACATGTAGGTGGTTAACTTTATGAGCACTGACACAGACCGCATTGTCAACTTCTGTCAGAGTTTCCATCAGTTTTGGAGTCTACCCTTTCAGATAGCAGTCTCACTCTACCTCCTACACCAGCAGGTACATGTACATAGCACATTGGAGTTGAAGGCATGTCATTGACCTGGTTCAAATCTGCTTTCATATAGTATGTCACTTGTGTAGTAGAGTGGACCACATGTAGATATACATTGTGTGTGTGGCCCTGCAATGGCAGTTACATGTATATCTATGTGTTGTGTAGGTAGGGCTGGCATTCTTGGCTGGTGTGGCATTCTGTGTGCTCCTGGTCCCTGTGAACCGCTGGCTGGCAGTTAAGATAGGGCAGCTCAGTACCAGCATGATGGCACAGAAGGACCAGAGAGTCAAGGTACACTATATGCACAATGTACATAATATTATAGATGTGTGGGAAACAAACCCTAAAGGTAATTCAGGTTCGAGTTTTTGTTGCAGAGTTCTGTGCATATATACATTTGTGGGTTGACTTACTCTTATTTCCCACTCTGTCCATGTCTGTGTAGGTGATCAGTGAGGTGTTGGCTGGGATCCGTGTCATTAAGTTCTATGCCTGGGAGAAACACTTCTCTTCCAAAATTTTCCAGCTCAGGTAGGAACACCTGCGGCTTAGACAAGCTGTTGCATATTCCCTGCTGATGAGAGCTAATAAGCTCGAAACAGCGCTGTCCAGGGATCGCTTATATAGCTTGTCTGGCCCCACCAGATATGATTTTTTCATGTAACTGTAAACTCCTCTTGAACCCTACATGTATATACACATGCATGTATGTTGTATCTCCATCCTTTGTGTTTTTTTTTATGCATGTACATGTACAATGTACGTGCATGTTCTGATTGGTATTTTTTACCAGATACAATGTACATCGTACATGTATGCAAATGCATGTATCATTGTATATACACTGTACATATATATGCATGTAGCATGACAATTAATTGTGTACTTGTACAGACAGTACGAGCTAAAAAGTCTACGTGGTCGGAAGTATCTAGATGCCCTCTGCGTGTACTTCTGGGCCACAACTCCGGTCCTCATCTCCATCCTCACCTTCACCACATACGTGGGTCTCGGGCACCACCTCACTGCGGCTAAAGTAAGACAACATACAATGTACATGTATAGTACGCAAGGAATTCCTATCCCCTCCACTCAGGTATTCACAAGTGTGGCATTGTTTAATATTCTCATCAGTCCCCTCAATGCATTTCCCTGGGTGATCAATGGCCTGATGGAGGCCTGGGTGTCTACCAAGAGAGTACAGCAGTTCCTTCAGTTGGAGGAAGTAGACTGGACTCACTATTATGTTGGTTACAATGGTACTAGCAGAGCAGAGAGTAGGAAAGGTGACTATACATGCTTTGATTGTAGTCCCAGTATTGTTACCTACTTACTCACTCCAGGTGGCTACCGGAATGCTGAAGTTGATAGTGGTGCTACTGCATTGTGCATGTATGATGCCATTTTCTCGTGGAGAGGCTGTGATAGTCAGGCTGGAGGAGAGGGTGAAGTAGGGAAGGAGGGGAAGGGGGAGGGAGAGGGGGAACAGGACAAGGGAGGGGGTAAGGAGGAGAGAGAGGAACATGAAAGAGCCTCTCAGTGGACACTAAGTAATATCTCTCTCAACCTCCCCACTGTGAGTTATGGTTGAACTTGAAATACATTGTACATGTATATGTGTGTGTATACGTGTATTATGTTGTTAAGTGCATGCATCAATATGTTTCTGTTGAAGATGGCAAACTGATATATATGTAGTTTGCATTTATTTACCAATTCGTGTGTGTGTGTGTGTGTGTGTGTGTGTGTGTGTGTGTGTGTGTGTGTGTGTGTGTGTGTGTGTGTGTGTGTGTGTGTGTGTGTGTGTGTGTGTGTGTGTGTGTGTGTGTGTGTGTGTGTGTGTGTGTGTGTGTGTGTGTGTGTGTGTGTGTGTGTGTGTGTGTGTGTGTGTGTGTGTGTGTGTGTGTGTGTGTGTAATTCTTGAATGTGTACATGCTATACTGTATGTCATTATGTACATGTACCTTCTCATGTGGTCAGGGTAAGTTATTGGGAGTGACAGGGAAGGTGGGATCAGGGAAGAGCTCTCTACTGGCAGCCATCACTGCAGAGATGAGGAGAATACAAGGACAGGTGCTTTCTCTCTCACACACTCATATGCACTGTCTTCATGGCATGCAAATGTACATACATGTATACGTATATGTATATACATGTACATGTACATCAACTGTATGTTACATGCATGTACATATATACATGTATACTCTGCAGGTTTTTATTGACAACCTAGATGAGGGGGTTGGACTCGTCACCCAGGTAACATTTATCCATACTAGAGCCAGTAGGAACTGACTGTACACACACTACATGTATATGTGTATTCCAGGAGGCCTGGATACAACAGGCGACTGTACAGAGCAATATTCTATTTGGTCGAGACATGCAACCAGGTTTCTACCAGCAAGTGATAGGTGCTTGTGCATTGCAGGAGGTAACTGAAATATACATGTAATTTCATGTGTGTTCACTACTGCATGACTCACTTATTCTCTGTATGTATATATCAAGTACATGTACATGAGTGTACATGTGTATATGTCTTTTTTCTTCAAAAGATGTTCATAAAATTGTTAAGTTGTAATGCTAGAGTGATATTCATTTATGTACATGTATCACCTAGCTATCGACTAATGCCCCTATTAAATGAGTACATGAGTGTATGTGGAATGAGTACATGAGTGTATGTGGAATACATATAGTACATATACATGTACATGGATGTGGATGGGGCTTGGATGGATGCAGCCATAGCTTAGTAAGTGTTTTACTTCAGGACTTGTGTCTTCTGCCTGCTGGAGATGAAACAGAGGTGGGGGAGAATGGAGTGACCCTGAGTGGTGGGCAGAAGGCACGCCTCTCTCTTGCCAGGGCTGTGTATCAGGTATACATGTATGCCAGTCTACCCTCTTTGGTCCTCATGCTAGTCTATGTAACCTGGGTAGGAACATACAGTATAATATGTAGCAATGTACAATGAGAAGTTTCATAACCACAGTGCAGACTTTCCAACCATCTCTAGTGGAATTTACCCCCGGTACCCAGGCCTTTGTGCCTTTAATTATGCTGGGGAGGGTAGAGTATCATTGGATATGTGGATTTTAATGCTACCGTCCCTTGCACAAAATATAGGCCTAGGGAATGAGGTTAAGTGGCTTGTAGTTCACACATGGTGTTATGTATAGGACAAGGCAGTGTACCTGTTGGACGACCCCCTGGCAGCGGTTGATGCACACGTAGCGTCTCACCTCTACAACCACTGCATCATGGGACTTCTTCGACATAAGACACGCATACTGTGCACTCACCATCACAGGTACATTGTACATATATACATGTATGTACAGTACTTGGACACACACACACACACACACACACACACACACACACACACACACACACACACACACACACACACACACCAAGGGATTAAGTTCTAAGAGCATGTTTACTAAAGAGAGGGAGAAATGTTAGAAACATCCACCTCCAGCTTTTCTAGATACATGTAGCGCTCTGCTATTCATGTACATACATAAGTATACATGTACCATTTGCTGTATATATACATGTACATGTACATAACTCAGTTGAACAATCTATGTACATATTTGCATAAGGAATGCTATAATACACTGCATGTATGTGTGTGTGTGTGTGTGTGTGTGTGTGTGTGTGTGTGTGTGTGTGTGTGTGTGTGTGTGTGTGTGTGTGTGTGTGTGTGTGTGTGTGTTTGTGTGTGTACATGCCCATATTGTGGTCAGGTTCCTGCGTTGTGCTGACTGGGTGGTGGTGATGGAGAATGGGAGAGTGGATGAGCAACACAGTGGGCCTCCAGATACAGTACTGCCATGGCTAGAACAGCAGCAGCATGTGGACACCAAGAGTGGTGGAGAGAGGGAAAGGGTGGACACCAAGAGTGGTGGAGAGAGGGAGAAGGATAAGGGAAGAGAGGACAAAAGTGTGGACACTCCTCATCCACAACAGGACCACACCACTCTGGAGAGTACCATTGACCCTCTGGCTACGACAGACCTCTCCCCTTCATCTGACACCTCTGGTGGTGGAGCTAGCAGGGAACGTGCTCTAGTGCAGGAAGAGGAGAAAGAGGTAGGAGTGGTGGCTGTGAGTGTTTACTTGGCCTACTGTGCTGCAGTTGGTACTGTACTGGCACCAGCCATCCTTGTAGCCCTCTTTCTCATGCAAGGTATGTACGTGTCAATACCTGTATTAGAGGTTCTATTGTACATTTACATCTTCTTCGCCTTTTCTTATATATGTGATCCAGCCTAGCCAGCTGAGTTGCCTCGGTAGCTCAGTTGGTAAGATCATCACCTAGAATACGAGTTGTCTCATGATGGTAAGAGCATGTGAGTATCGTGTTGGCTTCAAGGCAGCTTATTTTTATTTGGAAATGACTACTTTTGTTTGCCTTGTCTAACATCTCTGTGTGTTATAGACTTGTCATGTATATACATGTATCATTTCCTCTCGCAGCATCTAAGAATGTAAGTGACTGGTGGCTTGCCTACTGGATCTCTCACTCTCACAGTCACCCTGGCACACTGCTCAACACAACCTCTTCCACCTTCTTCGTCACACACTCCCAACTATCCACCCCACTGCTCGGTGCCTACTCCCCTACTGATGACGTCCCACTGGTGCTAGAAAGCTCTGGCAATAGTAGTACTCCTGTTGTTTTGAAGGAAGCTTCCGACAACCTGAAGTTTTATCTCGGTATCTATGGAGGCCTGGCTGCAGCTAACTCAGTTAGATCCTCCATAATGTACATGTAAATACATGTACCGAATGGTAGCCTCATACCTACATACTAATCCATTGCTCTGTGCAGGTGTTTACTCTGTTCCGGGCATTCCTCTATGCCTATGGAGGTGTGTGTGCAGCAAAAGTACTACACAAGAAACTCCTTCGCTCCATTCTGAGAGCACCCTCTTCATTCTTTGATGTCACACCTGTAAGCTCTGTCTATACACCAACTATATACACATGCTGCAATACAAACTGCATACACTGCATTAGAGGTCTGGAACTGAAGCTATATAGCATGTATATATGTATACCTAAGTTGCTACATGTACATCAACTGCACCATTATATACACATGTATATGTTTTATATTTAGATTGGACGGATTGTCAATCGGTTTTCTTCAGACATTGTAAGCAGTGATACTGATCCTGATTCTTGTCTAATACATTCTCCTCCCATACCTACTGTAGTACTCCATAGATGACAGTCTACCATTCATCATGAACATCTTACTGGCCCAGGCCTACGGTCTACTGGGTACTATAGCAGTCACCTGCTATGGTCTACCTTGGTTCACTCTCCTCCTAGTCCCTCTGGCAGTCCTTTACTACTACATACAACGTTTCTATAGAAGAACTTCCAGGTCAGTAGACAGTGCATATATACTAGCTATGTATATATCATACTTCATTCACCAAACATAGTGGGACCACTACATTCAAGGACGGTATTCTGTAGCTCCTAAATCAGGATACCACCTCGCATGTATATATACATACAGAAAGATACACATATATACAAAACACAGCAAAAAGGTCCTATTGTTCGTGGTGTCCTCATTGATACATGTTAATACTTTTCTAAGCCATTGAGGCTCATAATTCTATTTTTCTAAGCTGAAGAGGCTGAATAATTTATTTTTCTGAGCTGTTTGAGGCTGGTATATATTTTCTAGGCTGTCGTGGTCGTTTTTTTTTATGTATTATATGTGTTTGTAGTTAGTGCTCCTTTCTTTGATTACATCTTTTCCTTTTCTTTCTTCCCTCTTTCTTTTTCTTTGCATGTAGTATACTATACACGTGAGTGTTCATGTATGAGGGACATGCATGTATACAATTATTACAACAGGTCTCAACTCTATATGTGAAATGTATGTATGCATGTACATGTAGGGAGCTGAAACGACTGTCATCAGTGACACTATCTCCAGTGTATGCCCATTTCTCTGAGACACTGTCTGGAGTGTGGACCATCAGAGCTCTTAGAGCCACTGACAGGTTCATCCTCAGTAACCAGACCAAGTTGGACGTCAACCAAAGGGCCAACTATGGCAGTAAGTTGTCTATTATACCTATGTACATGTCTATCACCATCCCTAGTTCTGAAGGCTGGGCATCTGGTGTCCTACTCTTGTGTATGTGTGTTGTATGTCTTGTGTGGGTTGGTGAGGTGGGTCTCCTTTCTTTTCTTTCTCGATTCTTCTAGCTAGCTAGTGTGCTATACATACAATGTACATACATGCACACACACGCATGCATGCACGCACACACACACACACACACACACACACACACACACACACACACACACACACACACACACACACACACACACACACACACACACACACATACATGTATTATGGTGTCTGGAGAGAGTGTGTACATACATGTACATATATGTTGTGTGTCTGTGTAGGCTATGCAGTGGCTCAGTGGCTGGGTCTGTACTTGCAGCTCCTGGGAGTGGCCATGGTGGCTGGGGTTTCATTTCTGGCTGTCCTAGAGCACCATTTCAGTAGTGTGGACCCAGGTACAGTGCATTTCAGTAGTGTGGACCCAGGTACAGTGTCCTTGTTGGACACACTGACATATATATGTAATGTCACGTTGTGTGTGGTGCATTTTCTAAGTGTGTGCATAGGTGTAGCAGACGGTCCGGCAGGTCCAGCAGTTGCCGGACCCATATTTACACAGTAATTGACCACCTTCGTGCGTCCAACGATAATTACCAATCGTGCGCGTTTTACACAGCCAAGGCTGATGTAATAAAAGAGCTGATTTGAGCTTCTGGTGCATAGCACTAGGTGTGATAGCTTGAAATTTGCCTTGCCAACACCTAAATCACTGCTATTGTGTGAAAGAACTAGTGATGACAACATATTTGTAATAGTTATACTACTGTAGTAATGAGCCTCACCACTATCATGTACATATAGTTGTAAACACATGTAGTATGTGTTTACAACTGGCCTACTCTATGTTGTTCCCAGGACTGGTGGGGCTGGCCATCTCCTATGCCCTCTCAGTGACAGGCCTGCTGTCAGGGGTGGTGACCTCGTTCACTGAGACAGAGAAACAGATGGTCAGTGTGGAGAGAGCCATGCAGTACATCACTGGAGCCCCTGCAGAGAGAGACACTGGGATATCAGAGGTAGTCCCAGTAGATGTACAGTGTATATAGCAGGACCATGCAGTGTCTATGTATTATCTTACTGCTACATGTACAATATTGTATGATAAGGTAATGTTTTAGTGATTACATTTCTCTCTTCTCTCTTCACCAACTTCATCCCCAGCCTCCACCTGACTGGCCATGTGCAGGCAAAGTGGAGTTCAGTAATGTGACTCTCAGCTACAGGTATATAGATGGATAGCATCATATCATGCTCAGTGTAAATTGATGGAATCTAGATTCCATTGTTAGACTGGTTAACCACTAGTTAACCTATGAACAATCTTTCAAGAGATGCTGAAAGGCAAGGCAACAACAACAACACAACAGAAAGGCAAAGCAACACAACACAACTCACCCGAAACAGTCATTTTTCAAAGAAAAATTGGCTGCCTCGGGTGGGACTCGAACCCACGACCATCAGCTCTCCAGGCGATGCTCTTACCAACTGAGCTACCGAGGCAGCTCAGCTGGCTGGGCCGAATCCTGCATACAAATCACGAAGCATCTCAACCTGATGAACAGGTGAACTCAAACATTGGTATTTAGGAGAAGGCCGCGATAATCAAACCAGCAAGACACCAAACCCCAAACCAAGTATTGCGTATGAACAATCTTTCAAGAGATGCTGAAAGGCAAGGCAACAACAACAACACAACAGAAAGGCAAAGCAACACAACACAACTCACCCGAAACAGTCATTTTTCAAAGAAAAATTGGCTGCCTCGGGTGGGACTCGAACCCACGACCATCAGCTCTCCAGGCGATGCTCTTACCAACTGAGCTACCGAGGCAGCTCAGCTGGCTGGGCCGAATCCTGCATACAAATCACGAAGCATCTCAACCTGATGAACAGGTGAACTCAAACATTGGTATTTAGGAGAAGGCCGCGATAATCAAACCAGCAAGACACCAAACCCCAAACCAAGTATTGCGTATGAACAATCTTTCAAGAGATGCTGAAAGGCAAGGCAACAACAACAACACAACAGAAAGGCAAAGCAACACAACACAACTCATGTCAATGATATTGTTACTACACACTTGTTGGAGGAACACCACTATAGAGTGTGGTATGATGACCAACACTAAAGTTATAGTGTACACATTTCAGGGAGAATCACCCTCTGGCTCTGGACAAAGTATCTTTTGTGGCTAAAGCAGGAGAAAAGGTAGTTGAGCAAAGTGGGTCAGTAGCACATGTACACTGTTAGTCTGTGGTCTGTTATTTCATCTCAGATAGGAGTCGTGGGGCGTACTGGGGCTGGAAAGTCAAGCCTGCTTCAAGCTCTGTTCAGAATGGTGGAGATTACTGGAGGATGTATCCTCATTGATGGTGTGGACATTGCAACATTACCACTGGAGAGACTCAGGTGAGAATTTAGACTTAATACACAAATGCATATGTAAGTACATTTGTATGTTATTATACATATACATGTACATGTACTACTACTCTCAGCCAAGGACTGAAGTTTACGAGGGCATGAGTCATCACTGTACAGTTTTTGTTTACATGCATGTACATGTGTTACTAACGTAAAGAACTTGGCTTCTACTCTGGTGGTGTTATGATGCAGGTCTGTGATGGCTGTCATTCCCCAGGATCCCTTTCTCTTCAGCGGCACAATCAGGGAGAACCTGGACCCCCGTAACGAGGTATACCAGCCATACAGTGGGCCCCCTCAAATCAGGACCCCCTGAAATAGATAGCAGGACATGTTATATGCTGTCCCAATGTTCAAAAGGTTTCAGCCTCAGTATATACATTGTAAATGTTACCAAACAAGGTATATACATCTGTCCCTAGGGTATCTATTTGGTAGAGTGGTGAATATTTATTGTACTAAAATGCACTCATGCTCACCTTGAGGGACTAGTACAGTATGGTAGCACCGCAGTCACAATCTGCATTCTTTCACTATGCTCACGTGGTAAATTTCTGTTTTTAGTAACATTTCTAAATGTAGACCTTATATACGGCGACAAAGACTATTAATTTGTGTCTGTTTAGCGTGCTGATCATGAGCTGTGGTCTGCCCTGGATCGCTGCCACCTCCAGAGGACAGTGGCTGACCTGGGTGAGTTGGTGTAATTTGACACTTACTGCATATGTTGTACACCTACACAGTGGACCATGTGATCATGTATATAGATATGTGAGGCTCCTGCCAGGGTTCTATCCAGTGGGGGGGGGCAGGGGAGAAGCTCCCCCCCCCCCCCCCCCCCCCCCCCCAAACACCCCAACTTCTCCCCCAAACATTCAAGCTTCCCCCCTTGTTAGTGTAGCTTGTATGCTTGCTGTAATCTAGTCTACGTATTTGACTTCATGTTTATTTGTGCACCCAAGAATTTAAATATATTGGCTCTTTGCACAAGATTGCATCTCTGGCAATGTAAAATTCAAAATTTTCCGGGGGAGGATGCCCCCGCACCCCCCTACTCTGCTCACCTCACAGCTTCCCCCCCAAACCAAAAATCCTAGATAGAACACTGCCTGCTCAATGTGCACCTAATCATCCATACATAATAATTATGTATGCATATTATCCTCCTTTAGAGCTTCATTTTGTATATGGATTTAGAGTACAGGATTTCAAAAATGGTCGTCCGTCTACCTTACTGCAGGTGGGCTCCAATCAGAGGTAGAGGAGAGGGGCAGAGTGTTCTCTGTAGGACAGAGACAGCTGGTGTGCTTAGCACGTGCACTGCTCCGGAAGTCAAAGGTCATCTGTATAGATGAGGCCACAGCTAATGTGGACCTACTGACTGACACTCACATTCAGAGCACCATCAGGGAGGAGTTCACAGCTAGCACTGTATTCACCATTGCACACAGGTACCAGCTGACACAAGCATGCATCCCATGGAGGATATTTTCACCGCTATAAATGCATTACAATTCTATCTTCAATCAATGGGTGTGTATATATATTATAGGATCAAGTCAGTGTTACAGTGTGACCAGGTCTTGGTTATGGAGCAAGGTCATGTCAGGGAGTATGGACCTCCGTCACAGCTACTGCAGCATGCTGATAGCCACTTTCTAGCTCTCTATACTGAACATACCAGATAGCAGCTCCTACACATTGTGTATTATTTATGTGATGATGTATGTATAGTACATACACTAGGTGAATGCTTGTTGCAAGGGCAGAAAAGTCTGCCCTTCACAACAGAGCCAGGAGCAAAAGTGATGTATACACATATCAGTATAATACACAGCTGACATCCAAATAACAGCTTACTACAAAATTCCAAAAAGGCAAAATTCTCTGAACATCAGGAAGTAAAAATATTGTCAATGTACTGTTAAGGACCCTAAACTATTATCCACATGATATTGTACTCAGAGAGACATACCATCTACAAATTCCTTGAGTGTTTGAAGGCTTAAAATACTATATTTCACTACAATGAATATATTCAATTAGTCTTGGGAGTGGCTGGTGACAGGGTTAGTCTTTCATCTGGTCGGTGGGTGGTGACTGTGCCTGGTCGGTGGGTGGTGACTGCACCTGGTCGGTGGGTGGTGACTGCTCCTGGTCGGTGGGTGGTGACTGCTCCTGGTCGGTGGGTGGTGACTGCTCCTGGTCGGTGGGTGGTGACTGCTCCTGGTCGGTGGGTTGTGACTGCTCCTGGTCGGTGGGTGGTGACTGCTCCTGGTCGGTGGGTGGTGACTGCACCTGGTCGGTGGGTGGTGACTGCTCCTGGTCGGTGGGTGGTGACTGCTCCTGGTCAGTGGGTGGTGACTGCACCTGGTCGGTGGGTGGTGACTGCACCTGTTCGGTGGGTGGTGACTGCGCCTGGTCAGTGGGTGGTGACTCAGTCTGTGGCACCTGAACAGTGCGTGTGGTTTGGAAAAGTGTAACGAAGACACTATGATCTCCATACCACTCTACCCCTGAATCAGGACACTATATGACGCTAGTAGTCACACATCGTATCACTGTAACAAACACAAGGTTCTTGCCATATTACTGCTAGTAATGATGTCTATGGCCCCTCCAATATAATCACACATAGTATTACAAGAGGGACCTTTGGCTGTGCAAGGCGGCGTATGGCACTGTTGTTTGCCACTAGCTCTGTGGCCTTTCCCTCTGTGGCAGAAGTGTGGTATGCAATGGCATCCTCTGCCATAGCTCTGCCAACTGTTTCCACTGGTAACCCCCTGAAGAATAGTACTGTGTGTGTTGGAGGTAACATGCAAAAAAGACAGTAACACACTCATTGCAACACACTCATTGCAGGGGTTAATATTATTTTCACTCCCTTGTCATGTGCTGTCAATGTTTATGGAATTCATGTACATGTACATGAGTGAATCCACCATGTGACCCCCTTAACCCCCTTGGATTGAATCTTGCCATTGTAAAGAGCAGCTAGGGAACTATGTACTAGTTGGAATATCTCACCGGCAAGCTTCTCAGCCCATCTGTCAGTAGGTCCACGGTTTAGCAGCCCTGGCCTGAACAGGGACACATAGGAGAAGCCCATTCCCCTCACAGCAGTTTCCAGCTACAGGTAGAGAGATACACATAACATCAGTACACTACATATATATGACATGGAAAATAGCAAATTTAAAGCCTAAGGACCCTGGGCTGCCTCCTCCCTGTACTCAGATTTTGAAATCATGTCATCTGATTGAATCTAAGTACCAGTGTTTCAGTACATGCATACCTCTCCTTTGGTTCTCAAATACAGAAACCAGCTGTTGGGATTGGATCCAGAAGAAGTGAGAACACTGCAGTGCTTCACGCCAGCTTCTTGTGCCAGCTTTGACAGTCTCTCAGGGATTTCCATGTCAATGTGCCTGAAGGCTGCCTGAATGGTGTTACTCCTTCAATTATACACTTAACAACAGAGCTGTACTTACTGCAGAGCCAGCAGCAGAGCGTGTAGTGCCCAGAGTATTAAAAAATACGTGAGCTCCTGTGCATTGCTGGCGGACTGTGTCATCAGATATCGAGTCCAGGCTCTCAATATGCTGCAGTAGTCTCCCCTCACTCTCTTCGGCTGCTATATCAACACCCGGCAGCTCCTCCAGCCTCCTTCGGGAAAGCAATGTCACTTTACTCACTGACTCCTACACCGCAGGGAATATAAGGACAAATTATGCGGCGGTTTATACCATGACTTTGGGCAGAACAACATGCACAGACGTGTTAGTTTGATGGTGCGTATAATTTATACCTTCGATTGGAGTAGACTCGCCACTAGGTGCTTCCCACAGGCACCTGTTGCACCGATCACTACTGCCTGAAGAGTCGCCATTTTTCAACGTATAATTACTTGGCCTGCCTACGCGTGCGCATGCGCAATAACCCCACGCATATAGGAAAGCGGAGATAAGAGTAGAGTGAAGTGTACACAGTAGGAAGGGGAATGTCAATAATTTAGAAATAAAAAATGTGTTGCAGTACTAGTGTGTCACATGAAGTTGGACTGCTGCTGGTTAATGTATTCTGCTAAATGTATGAAAATTGAGACAGCTACATGTATGTAGGTGGTTAGTACAAAATTAAGGTGTTTTGTAACATTCATTGAGAGTTTGTGCTTCTTGGATGAAGGTGGAAGTGAGATTACGGATTTCTTCTTTCAACACGTAGGCCATTTCTCTGAGATTATCAATGTTCTGCCTTTCCAATTCATACTCTCTTATCAGGTCTAGAGGAAACAACAGAAATACATGCATAACTATGTATATACTTGCATGTGATTTAATTGCAGATGAATTGCCCCTATAATTATATGCATGTAATAACCCCTTTATGTGTAAGTATATCTGCCAATGTATTAAAATAGCTCACCTTTTAACTCCTGCACTGTCACTTGGTTAGTGTCATTGTGAAGTTGTTGAGCAATAGTTAGACTACTGTTAGCAGCAAGTACATCTTGTATAGACTGGTTATAGCGCCTCTCTACTTCCTCTTGAAGCTCCTCAAATTTGTTTACGATGTCATTAGCATCCTGGAGAACATGTGTTCATCATTTAATATACACTCATGTGTGAGCAAGCCTCTCAAAAAATACGTATAGTGTGTGAAGCAAGTCATGAATTAGGTACATGTGACTACCTTTACATCCTAAACACTATTACTTGACATTTTCTTACATTTTCATTCATCTCAGACCTCTGTCTGTCTGAGCTAGCCTGATATTTCAGCCTCAGGCTCCTGTTACGCAGCTCCATGGCAGTCTCAGTGGTTGACTCCACCACACTACTGGTGGCCTCAACGATGCTCTCCACCTCGTTGTGTGTGTAATTTACCGACCCAGCTAATCTTCGAGCCTACACAAGTGTTAAGGTAATCACAACTAGCATAAAAGTTAAATACGTGGCCCAACTATTGCTACACAACATATCATATCACATCACAGTGGTTAGTGCATGCTCTTACTGATAAAACTATACCTGCTCCAGCTCTTGAGTTGTGTTTGCAATGTGATCTCTGAGCTGTGATAGAGCCATCTCTACTCTTTCCTGTGTTGCCTTGGTGGTGTTGAGGTCAGAGTTCAACTCATTGATCAGGGACTGAGTAATTCTTACAGCATCACTGGAAGTGTGATGGAGACATACACACACATAAAATGTACTCTTGCAAAGCAAGTTGTAGAGAGTGACCATCAATCATTATTCTGATGAATGAAGCAAAACTGGTTAAACTAATCTATACCTGTTTTACATATGTTACACATGCTGTTTGCAAAATATGCCAGTAGAAGGCTGACCTGGCATTGCGGGCAAGTTCCAGTATTTGCTGTGCTATCTCATAGCTTTCTGTAGCATTGGCCACTATCCCTTGAACCTGTTCATCAGGCAGGATACTGGAATTAATGCTTCTTGCTAGCTCCTGCACGTACTCCAGAGATGGCAGCGAAGCGTTAAATATCAGTTGAGTTAGATCCTTAATACTTTCAAGTTGTGTTTTCAACTGCTCTATGTCAAATATTCCAGTATCCACATCCTGCACAACTCCCTGGTATGCTGCTTGTGTGACATTGTATATATTCTGGATGGAAAAAGGAGAGAGAAAGGTATCCCATTTGTGGGCCTTTATATACACTATGCATTAAGTTTTTCCCTTAACAGTAGTGGGCTCAACATACCACTAGGTTGTTGGTGCTCTGCATCAGTTGCTGTGAAGCTGCACGTGTTGACTCTACAGAGTAGTTCAGTTGTTGGGTTAGATTCAGAAGTTTGTCTGTCAGTGATCTCAACGCAGTCAGTTCCGAAATAAGTCTCTGTACATTGTCATATGCTTCTCTGCTGTCATAGGACACATTTACCAATGAAGAATTCAGTGATACTAACTGGGACTGAAGATAATGGGCTTTATCGCTGAGCATGCTAAGATTCATATATAGGGCCTGTCGGTCTATTTCAAAATCTTCTAAAAGTTCCTCTACTCTGTCAATATCTGAATCAGCAGAGCTCAAATTGGTTAGTAGATCTTCAATTCTAGATTCTACTTCGTTAATGTATGTCCAGTTACTCAATGCTTGCATTTGATCTTGCTCCAGTTCATTGAGGAACACCTGAGCACTCATGACAAGACCAGCTACAGTGGCATTATCGGATGCAATCTGCTGGATCATTTCATTGACTGAAGTCTCATTGATTGTACCATCAAATTCTGCTGTCCTGGCTAGCATCTCCTCGGCTATGTACAGCTGATACTTGATATCCCTTGTTCGTTCATCCAGTTCATTAATTCTAGTTTTTATCTGGAAGAACATATGTATATGTACATACTAGGTGTTCTACAGTCATCTAGTAACAGAGCACAATGCCTGGCTTTTATGCTATAACTCTATACAGTGGAACTACATAGGATTTTCAACAAATTCTGTGTTCATGTACCATTCAATCCCTAAAGTCTACCTAAGCAGCAAAAATATACCTTTGAGTATATGTCTTGCAGTAGCTGGATACTGCTGTTGTCTGGTGTAATATTCTGAAGAGTGGTATTGACAGTGGCCAGCTGATCCAACAGATCCTGTATGTCTGCCTCAATACTCTCTATGGTAAAACCATTATAGTTTGCCTCCAGGAGGAGTCGAGCTCGGTCTGCCAGTATTTCAATCTTCTCTGAAAGGTCCTGTATGCGGTCATACCACTGAAAGAAGCATGGATGGCACTCTTCACAGTCAGGAACTGTTCCTGTTGGAAGAACCAGCAATAGGTTTTACATGGAGTTCACTGTATGCAGAATCATTACTTAAGGACAAGTGCCTCTTAGTGGACACTGAACTAAAAACACAGTAAACAGGACACTTCCATTCCAAACCATCCTCTGTACTTTCACTCTCTTAAATCAGAGTGTCTGCAAGAGATTCTGCTATCGAGCATTGCACTGTTAGATCTACATGTGGTAGTTACCAACGAATCCAAAAGCACAGTCATTACACTTGAATCCAATAGCCCCCTCCTGACATGAACACTGTCCTGTTATTATGTCACACTCCTCAGACACAGCCAACTCACTACAATTACAGGCTATAAGAGGAAAATGATAGAGTAGGAAAGCAAGAAGGGGAGGGAGGGAGGGAGGGAGGAGGGAGGGAGGGAGGAGGGAGGGAGAGGTAGTGTAGGAGGGAGAAGGGAGAGAGATATGAATTTGTAGGAAGAGAAGTGCAGAATTTCATGAACATGTATGTAATACCTCGGCAGCCATCTGGTGTGAAATCAAAGTATCCTGGTGTACAGGTACAACACTTGTCATCCTCATCACTACCAACATTCATGTGGCAATCACATCGACCAGTCTCCTGGAAATTTATACACAGTGTGAATCATATCCCCCTCCCTTCTGATATACACTCACAAAATGATCTGACGTTCTCACCTTATCACATATCTGACTGTTGGAGCCATTGCTACAGCAGTCACATGGCACACAAGGCAGACCTTGGGACAACCCCCAGTACCCATCTCTACACTCATCACACAGCTCCCCCAGAACATTGTCATTAGCACACACACATGTGCCAAATAGAGTGTCACAGTGCCCAAGGGTACCATTAGGGTGGCAATCACATGCTGTATAAAGATGAGTGTGTATTAACAAGACGTTGATGACACATATATTCAGGTTGTATATCTACATGTATGATTGAAGAAATGCCAGAAATGGATGCATTATGAGCTCATAGTCTGTCATATATCTTACGTCTGCAGGGTACTCCAGAAGGAGGGTCTCCATAGTATTGAGGCAGGCAGGATTCACACTCAAAGCCCGTTGTGTAATTGAGGCAGTTGAGACATACACCAGTGGTGGTATCACATATTGGTCCCAGTGCTGGATCCACATTCCCATTACACTCACATGTAATGCACTGACCAATCTGCACACAATATCAGTAGAGTTGAGTAAATCTTATCCAGTGCAGCACAAAATAGATAATGTGAACACAGTCATGATAAGCGAGGTGTTTTTTATTCCAGTGGAAAATATGTATGTTGTTGAGTCGTGATTTGAGAATGCAGCATACATTTACTCACCTTTGGATCACCATAGAATCCAGCCATACATGTCTCACAGTTCCTGCCAGTATAGCCAGTGCTACAATTATTGCACGTGGCATTCAGATCTGAATCCAGAAAGCAAGTGGGACTGAAGCTTCTTTCCAGAGTTGGGCACTGACAGGGAAGACAGGGGATGCCCCTGGTGGGATCACCATAATAACCTGGCTGACAACTTTCGCAGTTATCCCCTTCTGAATTTCCAGTACAGTTGATGCATACAGCTGTGTCTGAGTCACAGCTCAGTGAGAGGTTGTTACAGTTACATTCAATGCAGGGATCACTGACATTACGTGAAGGACGGGTATACCCTTGTGCACATAGCTGGCACGAGCTGCCTGTGTACTCCACTGGGCAGGCACACAGCTCCACTGGGAATTGAGTATCCAGTAGAATCAGATCGGCTGTGGGCTGAGTGTCCAGAGGGACCCTGGTTTGTAACATCACCATTTGAACGTAGACAAACTCTATGAAGTCCTGAGGTAGATGAGAGAAATTAAGATTATACTTAAGCTATATAAACAAGGGAAGAGATTGAAGCAGTTGGACATGATAGTATTAGCAAGGCACTTTGGAATTACATAACCCATAAAATCTACTACCTGAAATGGATACACACTAATGGCCATACACAGTGGAATACAAGGCTAGGCTGAAACTGATTGAATACTGTTTTCTAGACAACTATTATCTTACTTGTCTGTATTCAGCCGAGAAACTGAGCTGGGTGAGGTTAGATAGAGCAGAATAGAGTTGTGAGGATGTGACAGATGGCCCAGTGAGTGTGTCTTTATGCCAATAGTCCTCTACAAGTGGTATCTGTAAGTTAATGGAAAGTACTTTCATTGGATGTTAGACTTATGGCGTGGAGAAGCTAAGTCATTGTTAGAACTCTACAGATCCAGAAGCTCAGTGGTAAGAATGTCAGCGTTTGTTACTTACAGTGTAGGTGACAATGGTGTTGAACGTATTCTCTTGTTGTAGAAGCATCACTTGAAATGCTCCAACCAGAGGATCTTCCAGTGCAGATTCCAGCCTAATGCATTGAGCACATATGTACATATTACATGGAAGACACAAGCTCTCTCTATACACTGTATACATGCTAAAATAAAAGTGTACCTGATAATAGTGGGAGTTTTGAGACCTGTGGCATTGGAGAGAGAGATGAACACACTGAAGTCTAGACCATATGATGCCTGCTGATTGCCCAGGAACTTGTCTGGTGCATACAACATTGGGATGTCATTATTCAGCAAAATATAACCCAATCCATTCGCATCACTACAGTGAGAGGAAAAGTAAAGTAGTTTAAACTTGAAAATAAGCATAGAGTGAGTGAATAATGCTTTTGGAACGGTTGCAGTTTACCTTGGTCCAAAAGGTGCTGCAATGTCGCCATGGATAGTAAGCAATTGCCAACCATCGTTACAATCCACAGGGTTTAGTGCACACAACTGTGAGAAATTAGATTGAATTGCAGCTGCTTGGTAGTTCTCAGAGTCATCACTACACTCGTCAGTCTTATTTGAGCACACACATCTGATGCAAACATCAGTATGAGGACTATCTGTTTCGAAATATCCCGCCGGGCATTGTGAACAATCTATACCAATGGTGTTGCCAATACACGGACACTGGCCAGAGACAGGATCACAATTGTTTGAGCTGCTACGAACTCCAACTGAGGAACAGTTACATGCAGTGCAGCCAATTGTGGAGATATTGTAGTGTTCAGGAAGGCACTGGTCGCATGTGGCACCTCCTACACTGTTAATGCAAGGGCATTGCCCCAATTCCGAGCACTGAATGGAAGTTGAGAATTCAGAACAATTGCAGTTAGAGCAGCCAGTAGACGTGAGGTTGAAGTAGCCCTGGATACATCTGTCACACCTCCGACCCTCCACATTTGGTCGGCAGTTACACTGACCGGTATATATATCACACACGGCACTACTTGATCCTTCAACATCACAATCACACGCTGAAAGGGAGAGATGATACCACAACTTGAACTGCAGTATCAGTGAATGCATAATCCTATCTCCTTTAGCATGTGACAGACATGGAGAGATATATGGGCATGCATAGGCAGTGACCATCACCTTCCAGGCAATGTAACCTACTTCTCTTACATGATATCTGCAACCTACCTTCACACCCTGTGGTTGAGAGGTTGAACCATCCATTCATGCAGACATCACACTGTAGCCCCATCACTCCCTCCAGACACGAGCACTGTCCACCGTATGTGGCACAGATTACCGATCCATTTGCTCCTACTGAACTACTGCAATTGCACTCTGTGAGAGGTCATGTCACATGAATCAGTTCAGATCTTTAAGTTATTTTTGTCTACTTACCAAACACTTGTCCATAAAACTCTACGGAGAGGGAAAATACAATGTCCCTGCATTCCTCTCTCATTCCAGCAAGTGCTACAGAGTGAGGTATACATGACTCCAACAGACTAGAGTCACCACTGGCAACCTGCTCCGCATAGTAGACACTCTGTGAACTGAAGTCTGGCAGAAGAAGAAGCTGTAAGGGAAATAGGCATAATATATAACTCACGTACTATAGGCACCACTTCAACCATTATTATATTCACAGAGGAACTTCTGTAATTCAGACACTTATGGGAGACTATTGATGAATTATGATTGCAAATGTACTTTCAACAGTATTCCATAGTGGTTAAGATTAGTGAGATATTCCACTATACATATGTACACATATACATTGAGAAATAGTCTTACTGAGTCAAGCATCCATCCCTGGGGGCTGAATGTAGTGTACTCTACATGTACACTGTATGCCACTCCAGCCACCATACATAGGCCAGTGTCTACTATGAGATAGCCAGACTCAGAGGATGAGGGTTGAAGGACATAAAAACTGCTGGTTGTAGTGTTGATAGGGGAGCAATGAAGGTCAAACTCTACTGGAGACTGGCTCTCAATGAATACAGACACCAGATCCTCATCAGCAGAGGATTGCTGGGGAGGTAGACAACAGTGAGCACTCACTTTAAATCTCACACACAAACTGAACCACTTGTTCACCTGATGTCTGAGAATGATGTCATAGCGATAGTCGCGAGGGACCTGCACTGTGAAGGTGACGGTACCCGACTGAGAGAAAACCACCAGACCACGCCCACTGTACTCCACACTACTCCCAGGCTCAGGATACACAGGATTATTTCCCTGCAAAGATTGTAACATTTGACAGAACTGCCCTTTTTATCAAGGTATAAACTAAAGGGATTTCACTGTCATGCTTAGAACAGTCAAATATGAATATGTCTGGCTAGGAGTAAGCTCAAAGCTCAGAATGAGAAGCACTATATTGGTATTGTCAGTAATGTGTGCTGTACTAGTCACCTCTGATATTTCTGCCTCCTCAGCCTCAAAGAGTTCATGGTCAATGTATCTAAAATAGTACCCAGGCAGAGGTAGAGTACATGTGGGTGTGTCCACGTTAGGCAGACAGGGGCACTGGCCATCAGGACTGTCCTTGTCACACACAGCACTAGTGGAACCAGCCACATTGCAGTCACATGGCAGGCATCCGTCATCCAAGCTATAGTAGCCATCCTGTAGAAGGAGAGAGTATTAGTCTGACAAGAGTATGTAAAATAGTTCATCAATCATTGTGCATATTATACTGGGATTCTAATGCTTATTGAGTCAGCCGGCTATAACTTACATCACAGATGTTGCACATGTCACCTCCAATGTTGTCTTGACACTCACACAGACCAGTCACCTGGTCACACAGTAATAGGGTCGGATCACTTCTGCTCTGTTGGGTGCCACGAGGATCACACACACACTCTGTGGGCAAGAGGGAATTAGCACATACTGATAGCTTTATGCACATAGGTGATGACAAGTTGGTTAATAAATACATGTGTTACTCTGTTGCTTCAACTCCGTTTCCTAGCTAATATAATAGCTAGGGTAAACTTCTTACCCTTGTCTGTAACCACTCACCCTCGCATCCATGTTCATTATCAGTGGACAAATTCCAGTAACCTTGAGCGCACTCTGAACACTGTAGTCCAGTGACATTGAGCTTGCAGTTACACTGTCCTGTCTCACTACACTCTCCGTTGTCTGTTATACCAGCAACATCACAGCCACAGTCTGCAGAGGGAAAATCCATATAGCCACTAGCCTCTATTGTTGGACTTTCCTCTCAACATTTGCAAGTGACTATGTACATGTGGTGATGGTGTTGTTTCCATTATACCTATGCAGATGTTTGGGTCATTGAGGAGAAGTGATGTGTTCTGATAGAAGCCCGTCTTGCAGAATTGGCATCTATTTCCCTCTGTGTTATTGGCACAGTCAATACACTGTACACCTTCCTCCAGGTTCATTGATGTACAATCAGTGGCATGGCCATTACACTCACACCCTGTGTAGATATAGCAGCAATTGAATGTGTGTGTTAGAGTATATAACTTCATATGGCTTAGAAAATGAAGAAGTATCATTCACATGCCACACACAGCTTTCTCCTTACGTTCACAAGCAGTTCCGGGGCTCCATGGAATATTATTGAAGCCTGTTTGACAGCGTTGACAGTGGATTCCCTCGGTATTGTTCTCACACATACACCCTGAGTAAACCTGCCAGGAACACAGTGTTGCAGAATACAGGCACAATGCTGACATTACTTGCACTATGAAAACACACAACAGAAGTGAAATATAACCAAATGGCATTACCTTATCTGTAGCCAATGCTTCTCCAGGTGCTGGGGCACACATTGTGGCTTGTCCATTGCACATACAGCGGCCATTTACCACCCACTCACCAACGGAATAGTACTGGAAGCCAGTGTCAGAGCCCAGGTTGAACTGCCCCAGGAGACGTACTCTCAAGTTTGTAATTAGCCTGTATTCAGTAGAGACCCTTTCACTAGTGTCTTCTGGAAGGTGTTCAGAGGTACTGAATGATACCTGTGTGTGTGTGTGTGTGTGTGTGTGTGTGTGTGTGTGTGTGTGTGTGTGTGTGTGTGTGTGTGTGTGTGTGTGTGTGTGTGTATTTTGTTATTATTATGCACAATAATGGACCACCCACCACCATTATGTATTGTAATATTTATTCATGCACGAGTCATGTACAGTGAATATTCCTGCCACACAATTAGTGAACATACGTATTTCTAAAGCTCCTACAGAAATTCACAAGTTGAATTAGATTCATAGAATCTGCTTCAGCATTTTTCAATATATAGAGAAGGATGTGCTCCACACAAGTTATATTTAACATGGACACAGTGGAAGATATTATATGCCTTGTGAATACCTTTGGTCTGCAGCATCATTATGTATATATGCAGTGGAACTCCAAATAGGACACCTTTTGCTATCCCAAATGGCAATTGTTTTATCTTGAAATGAGGACACCTCGCTAATCAGGAGACTTTCTACTATCCCAGTGAGTACTGACTGTAGTGCTTTCTAGAAATATTTGTTTCAAACTTTGCTACTACAGAAACTTCTTTACTGCTTTTGAACCAATTCCTGCTTCCCTTGGTAAAAGGATACTTACCTCTCCATTAGTGTTTGGAATGATGGCAGATTGTCCCGCTGTACAAATGGCATCAGTAGAGTTGAAGTTTGTCCCTGGGATTGCTTCTTCAGGCATTAGTGCAAAGTCACTCAGACAGCTACTTGAGTAGTACCGATAAGCTTCCCAGTTGAAACCGTTATCACTGGATCTCTCCAGTACCATTGATCGAGGTCGGGTCGACTTCCAGAGCATGTTCATGCTATAAAATAGGATTGGAGCCTCAAAATCCAGCTGCAGTGTAGTCTGGGTGCCATTGGGACCGATAGTAGATATCCATGCAGTGCCATTGTTCCCATCATTGATACTGGCTATGGAGTATAAGGATGGATTGCACGTGTTGTTACAATCTGATGTGCCATGTATACAAAAGCTGTCACCAGCTGAACATTGAGAGTTAGTCTGCACAGTTCTGCCAGTGGCAAGGTTACCAATAGGTGGGAAGCAATCTTCTATACATTGTGAATGGGAGACTGGGGGATAAAGCACAAGGAGGAAGGCTAAGATTGCTAGTGTGTTTGAAAGGAGTGTTGTTTGTCTTCTGTGTCGTGGATTTAGTAGACAGGGATGCATCTTGCAGATATCCCCGTCCATTACTGCTGTGTTTAGTGGAGGGTAGAAATAGAGTGAGAGAAATTAGGTATATAGGAAAAAGGGACAAGAAGCATTTGTTCAGCTCCACCCCCTTCCGCATAAGCTAGCAGTATATATACACGAGTGCCTCTATTAGATGCATACAGACAAAGTCTTTGACTTACAGATTTCGTGGTGGGTACGTTGCTTCTCTAAACCGCGTGCTTAACCTTGCTTGGGTAGATGCGACATCTCAAAAGAGGGTGTAGCTAATACCGCATTCGAATTTTTGGAACGCCCCCTTCTGCGTATGCGAGCGGCAGGGTTTTACGCATGCGCGGTACCTATACCAGGGAGGAGCTCAGATTCCAATAAATGCCCATCGGTGCCAGCACTGCCACTGTGGAATATGAACTCAGATATGTCTTTGCGTGAGACTGCTAACCTACACGAGCGTAATTCTTTGGTTGCAAAAGCCAAAGACACGGGATGCTGTCAATCCATGTTTGAGTTTGGTGTTGTTGGTTGCTTGAAAGGAGAGGGGAGAAGACCAAGCCTTCCAGAACCCAAGAGACCCGACATTCCTCTCTCGCACAACCAGTACGAGCTGCAGGAGTGCTTCCCGTGTGCATACAGACCACTGCACTACTTTGTCCTGGACCGCCTCCCGTTCCTACGCTGGTTGCTGCAGTACAACGTGCGCTGGTTAGTATCGGATGTGGTGGCAGGGTTGACCGTGGGGCTGATGGTAGTTCCTCAAGCCCTGGCTTATGCCAGAATAGCCAACCTGCGGTTGAAGGTGAGTTTCTTATTACAACATGTCCATGGAAGTTGCCTTAGCATCTCTCCAGGCTGTCTCCACCCACTATCTAGGCCTATTGTTTTCGTCACACATAAATATGTTTGTTAAAGGGTGGTTCTAGTATATTATGTGACTACTATCTCCACTGCACTCAGTATGGACTATACACTGCATTCATGGGCTGTTTCATCTACACCTTCTTTGGTACAAGCAAGGATGTGACTTTGGGACCTACCGCCATCCTCTCCCTGCTCACTGCTACTCTTACTGGTATATAACTGCCTCTCTCCCTCTCCCTCTCCCCCTCCCCCTCCCCCTCCCCTTCCCCTCCCCCTCTCCCTCCCCCTCTCCCTCCCCCTCTCCCTCCCCCTCTCCCTCCCCCCCTCTCTCTGCCCCCCTCTCTCTCCCTCGTCCTCTCCCCCTCCTCTCTCCCCCCTCTTTCTCCTTCCTCTTCTTTCTTTCTCCCTCTCTCCCTTCTTCCATCTTTCTGTTTTCTCTATCTCTCTTCCAAATGTCTCCTGCTCTCCTCTCTCCTCTCTCCTCTATCTCCTCAAGAATCATGCAACCCTAATAGTACTGCTCCATACTGTGATGACTGTGTACCCTGTGCCCTCACTCTCACCCTCTTCACTGGACTAGTGCAACTTATACTGGGGCTACTCAGTTTGGGTACATCAATACATGTACATGTACATGTGTACAATTTGTACTCATACAGTACACAGTTAATATAAAGTACATGAGGAGAACTGTGGCACTTGTGCAGGCATAATTATTAGACCTTAATACTCCAAAGAGTAACACATTGCAACAGCACTCATCCAAGACAGTTGTTTTTGAACCACCTTGTGTGGGATTCCCCCCACCAACTTAATGTATAGACGATGCAGCTTAGTAAAGCCTCATATGCAAAGCAAGACATCTCAACCTGATAAGCTGTGGAGAAAACCAGGGCAATCAACCACCAAAGGAGCCAACCTCTTAACTACTCACACTCCAGAATGTGATGTATCGTGTGTATACATAGAATGGTGTGTATCTATTTTCATTTGTACACTTCATGTATGTATATATGGATGTGTATCTATGTGTTGTGTCCAGGTTTTCTAGTTGACTTTATTCCACTTCCAATTATCAGTGGATTTACTTCTGCTGGTAAGATTGTGTCACATGCAATCAAGATGTGTATGTGTACATGTACATGTACATTGAACAGTCTCTGGAGTACCTTTGATTGATGCCATGCATTTGTTGTTTCCTCCATTCAGCGGCCATCACTATTGCAGTTGGACAGATACATGTGAGTGGGTAGAGTGCACACACACACACACACACACACACACACACACACACACACACACACACACACACACACACACACACACACACACACACACCTTCCTTACTTTCTCCTTTCCTTCCTCATCTCTCTCCCTCTGTCTCTCTGCCCCTCCCCTCTCTACCCCTCTCCCTCACTGTCCCCTCCCCCTTTGATACAGTCATTACTAGGACTCAGTCATAACGTTAGGAGAAGATTCTACTTAACTATCATTGATCTCTTCCACTACATCACAGAAGTCAAGTAAGAATATTCCACGACTGCTAGTGAGGGAGGAGGTCATCCATACAGTAATACTTGTACTACTGTACATTAGTAGTAATTGGCGAGGCCTGCTGACCTTTCTCAACTGCTATATACATTGTTTTGTACTTACATGTATATACATGTACATTGCCACTCACTTCACATTGTATCTCACTCCAATTGCAGAGCTGGGGACATAGTGTTTGGTATCCTGTGTATAGCATTGGTGGTGTTCCTCAAGGTATATGCAGTGCATGTATGCACCAGTGGCCTAAATTTCTCTGCACATTTCTCTGAAACCTGTGCAGTACTTCAAGGTTCATGTGGAGAATATTGAGGAGAAGAATAAGAAGGAGAGCCGGGAGCAAACTATAGCTGGCAAGGCAGCATTTAAATTTCTGTGGCTCTTGTGTACAGGTTAATATTGTTATTCAGTGACAACTAGTGATTTTAACTCTCTCCCATATACATTGTACATGTATGTATACCTTTCTCTCTCTCACTCCCTTCATCCTCCCTCCCTCTCTCCTCATCCCGCCCTCCTCCCTCCCTCCTCCCTCCCTCCCTCCTCTCTCCCTCCCTCCCTCATCCCTTCCTCCCATCCTCCCTCCCTCCTCTCTCCCTCCCTCCCTCCCTCCCTCATCCCTCCTCCCCCCTCCCTCCCATCCTCCTCTCCTCTCTCACTCCCTCCTCTCTCCATCCCTCCTCCCTTCTTCCTTCATCCTCCCTCTCTCCTCTCTCCATCCCTCCTCCCTCTTCCCTCCCTCATCCCTCCCTCCCATCCTCCATCCTCCCTCCATCCCCTGCTTCCCCTCCCCCCATCCCTATCAATCTAGCCCGCAATGCAGTGATAGTTCTGATAGGGGGTCTGGTTGGATATACCCTCACCACACAGGCCTGGTTCCATGGACAGCTCACCCTCATCTCCTCCGAGACCTTCACTCTGCCACCACCACAACCACCAAATATTACCACACAGAGCATAAAGGTTGAATGTAACCCATGTGTGCATGTACATGTACACACTCTCTACTGTGTGTGTGTGTGTGTGTGTGTGTGTGTGTGTGTGTGTGTGTGTGTGTGTGTGTGTGTGTGTGTGTGTGTGTGTGTGTGTGTGTGTGTGTGTGTGTGTGTGTGTGTGTGTGTGTGTGTGTGTGTGTGTGTGTGTGTGTGTGTGTGTGTGCAGGAGATAGGTATTGGAATAGGGGTTGCTCCTTTCATTAGCTTCCTGGAGAGTATCGCTATTGCCAAGGCCTTTGGTAAGATATTATTGATACATGTATCAGATACTTTCCATCCCTTCTTTCTCATACACGTACCTCCTTCCTCCTTCCCTCCTTTGCTTCACACATACACTCTCCCTACTTCCTTCTCTCCCAGCATGCACTCTCCCTCTATCCCTCCACCTCCCTCCTTCCTTCCAAACATGCTCACTCTATTTCCCAGTGTGTTATGTCCACCCTTGTCCCCTCTCCTCACAGCTCGTAAGGATGGGTACAAAGTTGATCCCAGTCAGGAGCTTGTGGCTATCGGTTAGTTGACAATGCCATGCTCATTATGACCTTTGTACCCCTGGAGGGGGCATTAGACAACCCCACCACAGTTTTGCATGTTTTAATTAACCCTCGGCACGCATGCGCAGGAAGGTTACGGTAGTCGTCTGTGTCTGTCTGTCTGTCTGTCTGTCTGTCTGTCTGTCTGTTAAGTCACATCTCACCTCTAGAGCATCTGTTCGTCCTGAAAATACTATCACGTACTCATCAGGCATCATGTATGTCTAGTTTTTGATGTGTTCTGTAGTAAATGCCATCTACACAATTGAAAGCCCCTGTGCAACCTAGGATACAAGTGGTGTAGTGTCAGTCACTAGGGGCTAGTGTGGGGTGCCAACGGGATGGCAGTGATAGATTATGTGTCTCCCAATTTGTAGCTATGATCATGCATTACTTCCTATCCCAGTGCACAATTTACCCTGATCATACCATCATGCAATGTCTAGTTGTCTAGCACTAGTCACGTACATGTACCTGGGGGTTTAAGGTCTGGATGATGTCCATGTTTTTGCACAGGTATTGCCAATGTGGTGAGCTCTTTTTTCAGTTCCTACCCCATCACAGGAAGTTTCTCCAGGTACTTATTACATGCTCTAAACTTCAATGCATACCTTCAGTGCATAACAATCCTAAGCAATAAAACGGTGACATTACATACGTACATGTACATATATATATAATTGTAACACATGGTGTAGTATATAGCCTGCAGGTATAGGGTGTAAATATTTTTTGGGGATTGACAAACGGAGAGACTGATTGCTTAACCCTGCATACACATGCATGCTGCGGGTAACAGCATTATATAATACAGTGTGTGTGTGTGTGTGTGTGTGTGTGTGTGTGTGTGTGTGTGTGTGTGTGTGTCATAGGACAGCTGTCAATAATCAGAGTGGTGTCAGGACCCCTGCAGCAGGGATAGTCACAGGTGAGTCATGTACTCCCCTCCCTCCCCCTCCTCCCTCCCCTTGGGTGGCATAGCAGGAAAAGGAAGAGACAATGTGCCAGTTGTATGAAGTGGGGTAGTCTGACTTAGAGTGTGTTTTTCTCCCTCTATTGTGGCACACCCAGCCACTAGACGTCCTGTATATCTACCTGCATTCATAGAGAGTAAGTCATTATGACCATGAGCACTGGTAGACAAGTACCTATGAATGAGGCTATGCAAATACAGTACGTATTGGTGGCAAGTGTAGTATACCTAAGTGTGCGGTACATACAGCATGTAGTGTCACTATCATATGCACATGAGCCATGTAATGGTTGTTATGGCTGTACTGTGTGCTGTTCTGCTCTCTGTGTCATCTGTAGGCACAATAGTACTGCTGGCTATTGCTCTACTTAGCCGGTTCTTCCACTATATACCCCAGACAACTCTAGCTGCCATCATTATTGCTGCCGTACTGCCTATGGTGGACATACGTATCGTGTACAAGATATTCAAGATAAGAGGTGTGTGTGTGTGTGTGTGTGTGTGTGTGTGTGTGTGTGTGTGAGTGTGAGTGTGAGTGTGAGTGTGAGTGTGAGTGTGTGAGTGATTGAATGTCTGCTCTCCTTTCAGCTCTGGATGATATTCCACTAGTAGTGGCGTTTCTGCTCACATTAATCTTGGGTATTGAGGTGCAGCGATGCATGTACAATGTACATGTATGTGTATGTATGACCTAATGTATATGCGTAATACAGTACTGTATGCCTATTTGGACTGGACAGAACAATAATTACTCTTATTGCGTGCAATTTTCAATATTAGGAATTTGTTTACACTTCCTCTTATCCACTATCATGTTACATTTATACCCTTAACCCTTCCCCTTCCTTATCCCTAGTTGGGTGTCCCAATTGCAGTGTTGGTGTATGTGGTCATTCTACTGTACAGAAAGGCCAGACCAAGACACGAGGTGAACTGTGACATGAGATTCAAAGTATTGATCTGTAGGGCCAAATGTACTATACACAGACAGACACACATTGAGTTTGTAAAGAGAGGCTCACGGATCACTTAACCCAATTATACATATAACTTCATGGCATCTTCAAATTATATGTACATGTAGCTTACTGCTACCTTTGCTCATATGTAATATGTACATGTAAGTGAACACCCAGGATTCCTGCAGAGACCACTGCACTATGCTCAAACCTAGAGCTGGCTAGATCACTTGTTCGATTCTGCTTATGCAAAATATTGATAGCAGGGTTGTTGGTCAGTTTGTCTGTCAGTCAGTGCCGAGTATGTAGACAAACTATGTAAGATACTCTCCATTAGTCTCCATGTTACCTGTTACTTCCTCTACCCATCACATATGAACATCATCCCATGTATGAAGAGTTGAATACAAATGTGTTGTTATAGAGCTACAATGTATGTACCTGCTGACGTGCGTTCGCCCCCTCATGCTACATGTGTCTCCCCACTCAGTGTGTATGGCTGAGAGTAGTAAGAGGATTCCAAGCATTCCTCCGTATTTATGAAGAGCTTGGCTAGCCACACATCTAATTTATAGTGCTACATACACGTACATGTACATGTACTATTTACATAGTAAGACGTTACATATTTTGTTCCTTTGCTACTATGGAACTGTGCTGCTAACTGAAATATCACAGGTGTAGATACTGTAACTTGATCCACCTTCTCCCTTCTCCCTCTCTTCCCCACACACACGTGCAGCTGACAGTGTACCCCGGAGTAGTGTGTGTGGTGTTCAATGGAGGATGGAATTACCCCGGAGTGGAGTACATTTGGAGGAGGGTTTTCACGGAAATTACAACTGACTCTGATAAAAACCACTCTCGTATGCCTACATTATTATCATGTGTGCTTATGTATATACTTCTTATGTATAGTATGAGGTATCAAACAACACCATGTTCATGCTAAGTTCAAGTTCACCAGTTCATTTGGTTTGTGATGCTTTGGTTGGGGTGCTTTGGTTGCTTTGTATTGTATATGTGATTCGAGCCCAGCCAGCTGAGCTGCCTCGGTAGCTCAGTTGGTAAGAGCGTCGCCTAGCAAGCGGACGGTCGTGGGTTCGAGTCCCACCCGAGGCAGCTTTTTTCTTTGAAAATACTGCCTTGGGCAAGTTGTGTTGTGTTACTTTGTCTTTGTGTTGTGTTGCCTTGCCTTTCTTTCTAAGCATCTCATGGATGATTAAAAGTCATGTACACATATGTATGTCTATCTGCCCTATAACAGGGAAAAGGACTACATTGGTTGTATTAGATTGCTCAGCTATGCCTGACGTTGACTACACAATAGTTCAGGTACATGTCTCTATACATGTTGTATGAATGATTGCTGTTGTAAATTAATATGTGTTCCAGGCTTTAAAGGACCAATGTGTTGACTTGAAGAAGCACCAGATTCAATGTGTGCTTGCCAACTGTCAGGTATATATACATTACATGTGCTAACTGACATCAATTTTTGATATCTATATAAACGTGTAGTCATGTGAACTGAAACATTAGTAGAAATGCTATTTTGACAGTGCTCATGACTGTTAGTTAACTATGATACTTGGACAATGTCCTGTGCAGAGTATAATAAATATGTATGTAGGTATACTTTATGTACATGTATATGCATGTCCTACATATCAGTGATGGCACTGTGTGTTTGTGTGTTGTTGATTCAAATGCCTCACATATTGCATATCCTAAGCTCTGAGGACTGACTACCTTGAATAGCCATGCAATTCATTAAATCTAGACCACCAACATGCCCATGTGTGGCATGTATACATATGTATATGTGTACCTGTTACGTAGAGTTGAGCATACGCTGCAATGTCAACAGCCCTTAACTGGTCCACCCCATTCCAAAAACTATTACAATTCACATGCTAATACCAGACCACCTAGGTTTCATCCATGATGTGTACTTGTGTGTGCCGTGTTTGTGTGTGGATGTCTGTGGATGGTCCTGTGAATGAGGTGGGTCTATTGGTTTTTGTGTGGCGGTTGGTGTGAATTGCATGCTGCAATATGAGTTATGACAAAGTAAATGGTGCTGTGTGATGTAGAAGTACAATGTACACATGATGTACACATGCATCAACATGTACATATATTGCAAGTGTACCAATTGAACTGCTTCAGTAGCTCAGTCCCATAAGAGTGTCTTCCTAGAATGAAGATGAAGAGTGCATATGGCTTTGAAGCAAGCAGCTCAGTGTTTCCATGGATATGTTGTGTTGCTTGTGTATGTGTACAAATGCTCAAAACGGGATGTGTTGTCCTGTATTACTGATAGGCTGTTATTGATACTGGCACATGGAATGTTGCAGGGGAACACCTCTTATTTTCCCTAATCATCCCCTTGCAGTGAAATGATACCTGTCCCATGATCCCTGTCCTATAATCCCTGTCCTATGATCCCCAATCCATCTGTGTTTCCTCCATCAACATTCTATATGGGATGTCCCCTGAATATGATACTCTGTGTGTGTGTGTGTGTGCATGTGTGAGTGAGGGATTGTTTACCAGTGTGTGTGTGTGTGTGTGTGTGTGTGTGTGTGTGTGTGTGTGTGTGTGTGTGTGTATGTGTTTCCCCACACGTTATACGTACATGCAGTGGGGAAAACTGATTTGAATATGGTAGGAACCTACAATTCCTTGCTAACTCCTCCCCTATTCTACTGTGTGTACATACTTGTGGAAAAAGTCACCATTACTACAAAAGGAATTAGAAATGGAGTTTCAGTGTTTCATTTTGGATGATGAATATCCATCAGTGTGTGTGTGTGTGTATAGGTATTGCTAATAAAGTTAAGAGGTGGAGAGAAAGGTATATTGCTACATGTGTTAATGAATAGGAAGGCTGTGTAGTGAGTGCCTGAGGGCTCAGTCGCCATTCTGTTGGTCTGGAAACTGTATTGATCTGCCCACAGCATAGTTACAGCAGACTAGACTTATACGTTCCTTTAGAGATGGAGTATGTAGTATCGGTGTGGTATCACTGTAGTGAGCCCCTTGTTGAGATCCTCTCTCATATAACATATGATGTAGTTTGTGTATAGTGAATGCTACAATCAGTGTGAATACAAACAGTATTTCTTTCAGAAATATTTTAGGCAACAACAAAAGCAAGTTAACTACTTATTCATGATGAGTCTCTAAGTGAGGAACAACCCCCTTGTCCTGCCAGACCATGTAAAATTTACGACCCTTACATCATTACCACCCACACCAATGTGTCCCAATTGAGATTGGTACCCTTACATCCACATCCTGTGCTGCCTTCCCCATTTCTTGGAACTGTAGTTACCGCTAACACCTACATGTGGTTTATGATTTAGTGGATGCTCCAGAATATATGCATGCAAAGGGTGCAGATTGGTACCTGAAAATTAACTACACCACATCCTGTTCCACCTAAGACTTTATATTACTACACACAATCCCCTTATTCTGGGAATTATTGTTATCGCTCTAGGATTCATATTGTTTTCTTCTTGTCATTGAAACATTATGTATTTTCATATACATGTGTACATAGGTTATTTTCATGTATGTTGTAGATTTACATCATTTCCATTTGTTTGGAGAGACCCTGTGCCTACGTGTGGCGGGCATAGGAATGGCATTGGAATGCCATTACTCTGTGATACCATGTAGTTGTACTGTGTATTACATGTATTAATGTTTGTTTTTTACAGAATTTATAGTACTTGTTTGTTTGGGATTCGCTTTCTGTTGGTTTGATGTGGGGGAGGGATTGAGATGTACGTGTACAATTCTTTGGTGCCGGAGTGAGTGCTGACTGTAAGGTCTTTATGTGTAGGGAAACCTGGACATTAGTAAGTGTATGAAGTAAACAATTTAATGATGTGTCAGTGGTTTAGATAGACTGGTAATTGGGACAGCTGTCCTGTTGAGGCTATAGTGCCCTAATTAGAGGAGTTTTGTGTCCTAATTAGAGGGTTCACAGTGTCCTAATTAGGGTATTAGTCATAAAACAGATTATTAGAGCAGAACATACCACAAAATGAGACATCTTGATGTGTGACGTTTCGACCTGTTTGTATCAACTACAACACAAAGTAGAATGTATTAGTGTAGTGAATTTGCCCATCCACATGCTGTGTTTGCTGATAGGATGCATGGTGCACTTCACATTACAAGTAGAAGCATTAGATGGTGAATCCATGGAAGCAATATGTGGTGCACTCTGCTTTGAACCCTGGAAGTGTCTCCAGGGATGTGGAAGTGTGCCTCCTGTGTGGGTCTTGGTGTTGGAATGATCACATTCATCTCTGCTGTGCTCTGGTATCATTCGAAAGCAGCTATTGGGTCTACCAAAACAATGGATAATTATACCAGATCCAACATATATTGCTTATATGTACTTGTGTGCATACATTACCTGCAACAAAACAAAACTTCTCTGAGGCTAGTGATCGACACTTGTCTATTCTAATGAGTAATGAAATTCTTCAGTTATGAAGATGATAAACTAATGATACATGCAATGTACGCCTACCATATGT
The DNA here is from genome assembly GCA_963970385.1 of Theonella swinhoei. NCBI lineage: Eukaryota > Metazoa > Porifera > Demospongiae > Tetractinellida > Theonellidae > Theonella > Theonella swinhoei. The sequence continues at coordinate 1,659,596 of OZ019957.1, forward strand.
GGGAGTGGTGCCTGCAAAACAATTCTGAGTTGATTCACACACACTATCAAAGACCTGGATGGAACACACACACACACATACACGCATGCATGCACGCACGCACGCACACACACACACACACACACACACACACACACACACACACACACACACACACACACACACACACACACACACACACACACACACACACACACACACACACACACACACACACACACACACACACACACACACACACACACACTGGGCAGTCAAAGGTTCTCTTCTAAGAAACTCTCTCAAAGTGGTTGTCAGGTCTGTGCTTGCCCACATACTTCATCCTGACCTGGACCTTGTGGAATGTTATCAGCCACCACTGCACTATAGGGCCACACTATGGAGGGGGGAGGGGGGCACCACTATGAGACCATGCAGACTATGGAGGGAGACACCGCCATGGGGCCACACTATGGAGGGAGACACCGCCATGGGGCCACACTATGGAGGGAGACACCGCCATGGGGCCACACTATGGAGGGGGGATACCGCCATGGGGCCACACTATGGAGGGAGACACCGCCATGGGGCCACACTATGGAGGGGGGGTACCGCCATGGGGCCACACTATGGAGGGGGGGTACCGCTATGGGGTCACACTATGGAGGGGGGGTACCGCCATGGGGCCACACTATGGAGGGGGGACACCACTATAGGGCCACACTATGGAGGGGGGGTACCGCCATGGGGCCACACTATGGAGGGAGACACCGCCATGGGGCCACACTATGGAGGGGGGGTACCGCCATGGGGCCACACTATGGAGGGGGGGCACCTCTATAGGGCCACACTATGGAGGGGGGGTACCGCCATGGGGCCACACTATGGAGGGGGGGTACCGCCATGGGGCCACACTATGGAGGGGGGGTACCGCCATGGGGCCACACTATGGAGGGGGGGTACCGCTATGGGGTCACACTATGGAGGGAGACACCGCCATGGGGCCACACTATGGAGGGGGGGTACCGCCATGGGGCCACACTATGGAGGGGGGGTACCGCCATGGGGCCACACTATGGAGGGGGGATACCGCCATGGGGCCACACTATGGAGGGGGGGTACCGCCATGGGGCCACACTATGGAGGGGGGGTACCGCCATGGGGCCACACTATGGAGGGGGGGTACCGCTATGGGGTCACACTATGGAGGGAGACACCGCCATGGGGCCACACTATGGAGGGGGGATACCGCCATGGGGCCACACTATGGAGGGGGGGTACCGCCATGGGGCCACACTATGGAGGGGGGGTACCACCATGGGGCCACACTATGGAGGGGGGGTACCGCCATGGGGCCACACTATGGAGGGGGGGTACCGCTATGGGGTCACACTATGGAGGGGGGGTACCGCCATGGGGCCACACTATGGAGGGGGGACACCACTATAGGGCCACACTATGGAGGGGGGGTACCGCCATGGGGCCACACTATGGAGGGAGACACCGCCATGGGGCCACACTATGGAGGGGGGGTACCGCCATGGGGCCACACTATGGAGGGGGGGTACCGCCATGGGGCCACACTATGGAGGGGGGGTACCGCTATGGGGTCACACTATGGGGGGGGCACCTCTATAGGGCCACACTATGGAGGGGGGGTACCGCCATGGGGCCACACTATGGAGGGGGGGTACCGCTATGGGGCCACACTATGGAGGGGGGGTACCGCCATGGGGCCACACTATGGAGGGGGGGTACCGCTATGGGGTCACACTATGGGGGGGGGCACCTCTATAGGGCCACACTATGGAGGGGGGGTACCGCCATGGGGCCACACTATGGAGGGGGGGTACCGCCATGGGGCCACACTATGGAGGGGGGGGGGTACCGCTATGGGGCCACACTATGGAGGGGGGGGGGTACCGCCATGGGGCCACACTATGGAGGGGGGGTACCGCCATGGGGCCACACTATGGAGGGGGGTACCGCCATGGGGCCACACTATGGAGGGGGGGTACCGCCATGGGGCCACACTATGGAGGGGGGGTACCGCTATGGGGTCACACTATGGGGGGGGGCACCTCTATAGGGCCACACTATGGAGGGGGGGTACCGCCATGGGGCCACACTATGGAGGGGGGGTACCGCCATGGGGCCACACTATGGAGGGGGGGGGTACCGCTATGGGGCCACACTATGGGGGGGGGCACTGCTATGGGACCACACTATGGGGGGGGGCACCGCTATGGGACCACACTATGGGGGGGGGGCACCGCTATGGGACCACACTATGGGGGGGGGCACCACTATGGAGGGGGGTACCACTATGGAGCCACACTATGGGGTCACCAACTATGACAGAAATAATCATGCTATTGATGTTAATGTATGAATATATGTACATGTAGATATGCAGACATTGCACATGACGACTGTTCAGAGATGGCATTTGAGATGCTATTTCATGTGCAGTAAGTACCATACATTAAGTAGCCACTGAGCAGCAAATACATAATATGTGTCGTAGTACATGTACAACAGATTTGTAGAATGGCATTTCATGTTCTGTGGTGTGGGTGACGTATTCAGAACATGAATGTATTTATGTATCCCAGATTTAAGTGCACCTGTGACTCAATCACATGTATGTGATTGAGGTATGTTGGAGGTGATATATGAATATACAATGTACGTATTTAACTGCAGTGGGTGTAGCTGGGAAGAGAATGTTGACAAATATAAGTGTCTAAGTGATGGCCTATTTACCAGTGTAATGACCCATGTCGAGCAGCCCAGAGCTTCACTATGCATTTGGCCATTTCTCAACATGCTCTCAACATGCTCTCAACATGCTTCCAACATGCTTCAATCCTCTTAACTAATATGCACATGTTTTGTTGAAACTGCCTAGAGCATTGGATAAGGGAGTTGTTGCTGTGCAGAAGTTCTCTGTCTGTTTTGTTGGAGTCGCCGAGAGCATTGGATAAGTGTGTAGAAACTCTCTTTGTTAAATTGCACTTCAAAATTGCTCTATACCAAACCCCAGTCAGAGGGAAGCATGGCTGACTGATTATTTGGTGTTTTACATGTAGGTCTAGACTAGGTTACTGTCTCCTGTCTATCAGGTCCAGCCATCTTGTCTTGTAGTCTTACAGACACCCTTTAGGGAGTGATAAACACTTCATTAATACTTTGCTGTAGTGTTGCAGTGGTTTTGTCTGTCTAGACCACAGCACAACTATCAGACGTTTAGTCTCAATCTGTGTAGCAGTGTATGTGTGTGTGTGTAGGATGTAATGTGTAGTGGGTGAGAAACAAAAGAGGTAGTGTATATTCATGGTTTGAAAGTTGGGAGAGTTTTGACAGTTCCCCCTCCTATAATGTTTCAAATCTTCCAGGGCTGTATGAAGTTGCTGGGTGTTGGGTGTAACATGATAGTGGAGGAGATACTGCTCCGCTTTGCTGTGGGCTGGGTACATGAATAATGCTCTTCTTGATGAGGTTTATGGGTTCTTGTGGTAAATATTTGTGCTTTTACTTGATTGCTGGGTGTGTGAACAGCCTTGGGGTATCTTCATACAAAGTGGTGGTCTTTGTGTACATAAGTAGGAAATGATGTGTGTGCATGCCAAGCTCTTCAGATGCTGGGATATAACTTAATATGCTGTATTGTGCTGGTTGCAAACACTAATAGCAAATAAAAGGCATATGATGGAATATTCTCTAGAGCAAGGAAGTTTTGTCTTGATGTGTCAAGAATAAAACACTGCTTTTGGCACAATTCCCAATGGCATTTGGGTACAGTAGTACAGCTATTGAGAGAGGGAGGATAAAGGAGAGAGAGAGGATAAAGGAGAGAGAGAGAGAGAGAGAGAGAGAGAGAGAGAGAGAGAGAGAGAGAGAGAGAGAAAGGGAGAGGGAGAAGGAGAGGGAGAGAGAGAGGGGGGAGGGAGAGACAAGGACAAGGGGGAAAGGAAGGCAGAAAAGGAGAGGGAAAGTAAAAACCAGCCACCTCTGCAGAGGAATCCCAATGTATTCAGTCTGCTGAATCCCCTGCAGCAGAGTGGTTACTACATGAAAGCATTCCAGTAGTGAGAATGTGAGTAGAATGTAGGTTTATGCTTTCCTCAGCTGACATGCTGGGCATTTTTGTGTGTAGGTATATGCATCTCATCTATATGTACTACTGATTACTCTGACCACTCTTGCAGGCTATACACAGTGTAGTTTGGTGTGTTGGATGTACATACATAATATTCTTGATGTGTGAAGGACTGTAGTGACTTTTTATTGTTGTGTACATCCATTGCATGTTAATTACTTGAGTTGCTGGTGAGATTGTTATCAGTAACTGGAATTGATACTGGACACATCCAGTGCATGTTTGTGCCAACTGCATGTAATTAAATAGATAACATCAGCTTAACCTTACCAAGGTCTCATACCACAAGTGTTGATACAGGCACCCAACAAGGAGGGGGGCGAACCTGGGCAGGAGGTGACCCTGTTCGTTAATCCTTATAACAGGTGTGACCTACAGACATGGGTTGTATCAACGCTCTGGTGTCAACATTCCCAAGAACTGGTTACCCTACACCTATCAATGGACTAGAGTTAATGTAGGGAGAGCACTGGTGTGCATAACTCGATCCCCTATCACTGTTGCAATGCTGCTCTCAGGTGTACAGCAATGTAATATTCCTCCTTGGAGGAAATCATTACCACATATTCTGTGACGTAGAGTACAAGGGATTTTGTTACAAACAAAGGGATAAGTAACGACTGAGTAGAGTGTATGACATGTAGAGCTAGTATCAATGTAGCATCGGTTGATGATTAAAGATTTCTGAGCTCAGATTGTATGTACATACTACGTGAAAGTTTAACGCTCTGAATTCAATGACTTAAATTGGTACATGCATGGACACGACCATGTACGTAGAGGGAGCATGTGATAATAATGTACATGTATGAGCTTTAGTTGGGTGTTGCCTAGCAACTAGATTTTATCACATTTTTGGTGCGGCTAAGGGATGGATGGGTGTAGCTGAGTGAGACTCGGACAGTCAAGTTGCTAGACCAACAAAATATTCTCAATTGGGGTGCATATGACCATGCATCTCATGCACCCCAATTGAGGTCATGTAACTACTTACATGAATCTACATGAACATATACCCCATAATATTAGGTTAGAGTTTACCATAGATAATAAACCAGTTTATTATCTATGGTTTATGTAGGAAGGTCCTGACCTTATCAGATCCACACAATATGCAGGAGTTTTTAACAGAGCTATATACACCTTCCAGGATGTAATCATCAGCTAGTGCAATGATTGTTTACCCCATCACCTGATAAGTGCAATTTTCTACCTGTACTACACTTCACAGGGTAGGATTACAAGACTTGACTGGTTTCCTGTAGTCTAATGAGATGCCTATTCACAGTGTTGATGAAAGATGTGTGATAGTCCTGAGAACATCTCTGGATTATTCCAGGGTTGATAAAGTAGATAGATAATACTGCAGCAGCATCTTATATACATGTATTGGTCATATATATTACCTAGCCTCTGTGTGTGTGTGTGTGTGTGTGTGTGTGTGTGTGTGTGTGTGTGTGTGTGTGTGTGTGTGTGTGTGTGTGTGTGTGTGTGTGTGTGTGTGTGTGTGTGTGTGTGTGTGTGTGTGTGTGTGTGTGTGACCTCTTGAAGCCTGTGTATTAACATCTAGTACTGTGAAAATGCAATCGTTCATGCAGTGCATGTACTGCCCTGGCTGGTATGTCAAGAGCCTTGTTGTGTCTGAGTGGACAAGTAGCTCTTATCACCCACAAACATGTGATTGTTGAAGAGGGCTGATTAATGGCTGATAAGTTTTATGACACTTGGATTCCAAATATTTTCCCAGCTATGATCTGTGGAAAGGTGCCCTTGTTGATGTTTGTATGGCATGTATGATTGTAATGATGTCATCTAGAGTAGGTTAAAATTACCTGATTCTTTCCTTCCTTCCTGAAATACATGCACACTTTGATATTGTATAGTAGTTGCAATGTTTAGACAGCCATATATGTATGAGTCCATAGGGGCTCACACATGACTGTCTGGGCTTTTCATTGGAAGGTGCATAGGGTCGGATGGGCATAGTGCTCATTTGTAAAACAGTGGGCATGTATGGAAATATACACCTCTGTAGAAGTACATGTATGTAAGTCCTGATGTTACCTAGTACCTTCCAACAAATATATGTACATACATGCATACATACGTACATACGAAACACTGGTGTGGAATGTAGCTGACTGTGTACTCCGGTACATTAATCAGGTATTCTCTCTCACACATATATAGTAAAGGTTGTGGAGCACGGAAGAGTGTGTTCACATCTAGTAATGAACCTCCCACTTATGTAGTCTAGTCTGCTGTGATGTGGTCACCTACGTAACTACCAGTCCATATTCATTGTTGGGACCAGTTTGACTTGTATTGTGTTTGTGTATGTGTGTTAGTGAGTTGGTCAGCAAGGTGTGTTTATGATACCATCCTTTGACACTGTAGTACGTATGTTAATACGTAAAGGGACGCATGTTTATATTTACTGTGCAGAAATGTGAAAGCAGTGATATACATTGCCTGGAGGAGTAACAAACTAACACACAGCTGAACCCTCCTATTACCGTTTTTGGTGTAGTGATGTATTCCATTACTGTAAGCTGTGACCTGTACCTTCCTATCCGGGGTGGATTCATGATTGTGACTATACTTGTGTGTACTGGAGGTATAGAGAGTGGGATGAGCTGGTTTATTCATCTTGTTGCGTGTGTCTGTGCATGATGCAATGAATGGTGTACGATATGCTATGTGTGGGGTTGCCGAGAAGGGATGGCGAGTGGTCGTAGGCTAATGTGGTTTTGGGGAAGAGGGTGTGGGGGGTAAGGGAGGAGTTTGTAGGGTGTGGTGAGGGGTTAGTCGAGTGGGGAATGTGGTTCAGTCCATTAAGTGGGAGTGTAAATGATGCGGTGATATACAAAGGGAGAAAATGGATCGCACTCTCCTGCTATTCCCAAGTGTGTTTATCATTATCTGCAGTGTTTGCAACTGTCAGCACACCATAATACATGTATTATTGTAGTTCTATTGTGTCATAGCACTGTGGGTGATGTCTGTTGTGTTAGGAACATTATTAGGTTCTGTGGATGCTAGCACACCCTCAGAAAAGGGTGGGCAGTGTTGTACCTCAGCTGATAGCCATCGGTCAGCGTGGGGAGAATAGATCTACTCTTTCCATTAACTGTCCACTGGAAAACAAACATTTTTAAATGTCCTATAGCACTGAGTAAAGAACAGTACTTAGCATATGTGCAGTGTAATGTTTCAGCACCATTGCAACAGCTCACACACAGCTTACACAGCCATACACAATATTGCATATTTCCCAGTCTCCCCAGAAACCTCAAGTAGGTTTTGAGGGAGGTGAAGTAGTGGTTAGAGCACAATTGCACGTGCCTGTCTGTCCTGCCCTAAGGCTTGCTGCATGCCTTGGGTCTTTTGATGAGTGTTTGCTGTTGTTTCAAGCTAATCTGGGAAGATGCTTGTGGTGCTCACTACTGATAAGATGTTGGATAATTATGGAGGCTGTGTTTTTTCATCCCTCTCCACTCCTCATTGCTGGGCAGCTTGTATAGATGAAAGTTTGCTAATCACATACCATTGGACACCTCTGATACCACCTCCCTCCTCTGTGGTCTCCATGCACTTCCCTCTCTGATTTAGATTAGAGTGCATAGTGTGCATGAAAATTTTCTTACATGGGCATGCTCTCCTGAGGTCGGGATGTACAAGCTAGACATAGGTACATTTGTGGTCCATTACACCACACCCAGTGATTGAAGTAACAGTGACAGCATGCATTTGAAGTGATGGCAAAGAAAATGATATATCACTTCCGTCAGTAAAGTACATTTGTATAGAAATGTACGTGCTACACTAATGGTTTCTTCCAATGGACTAGAAGTCATACATATTCCCATAGCCTATACCATTACATACATATATGTACTTGTCTAATGAAATTGCTATGACTAAGCCTTTGTGAGTGATTTAGAGTGTGAATAATTAATGGAGTGACACTTTAACAATGTAGATTTCCTAGCAACGAAATTGAATGTGATTAAATTCTGCTCAGTGTGCAGCTTGATTCTCCCTTGATGTTTTGGCTACAAAGTGCATAGTTTGACATGCAAAGATGAACAGATTCATGCAGTAGTACACATAGTGTCTGTTTAGAGCAGACAAACAAGTATGTATTATGTAGTAGCTTCCCACAGAGTGGTGTTGAGGTATGTACTGTATACCTACCACTCGATTTATCGATTCCCTATCAAAACCTGCTCAAAATGGGCCTCTTAGGGGCAGACCCTGCAATTATCTATGTGTATGGGAGGTTTTGTGATTCCAATGATTATTATCATATCTAGGAAACTAGCTGCCTTTGATTCAGGCATGCAACTTCCTGTATCCATGTCAATGTTTTTCAATTGTGCCTAGCATGGCAGGTGACCTCACCTTGTATAACATAATGTCAGGTCCTGTTTGATGTGGCTCTGGTATACCATTAATGTGGTTGACGTTGTGAGCTCACTAGGCCTGTGCTCAGGTTCCAATTAGGGGATTGCATGCTTAGTTTGATGGTGACATAGTGCCTAGCTATGTCAGGTGTGAAGGTGGGGTGGCTCTGGAATTCAATGACCATATAATGCTAACCTAGCTCTGCGGTTTTCTAAATGTAGCTTTGTAAACATTTTGTTGCCCCTCGGGAATAGGCAGGAAGGAAGGACGAGCAGGTGGAGGTCGTGGGACTCTAATGGGGAATGCAATGTAGGGAATTGTTGAGGCTGTATGTAATGTATATGTATATGATGAGAACTGACCTATTAAATATTGGAGTGATGAAAATTATGGATGTGCATATGTGTGTGTACCAATTGCTGTGTATACATATATAAATATTATTTATGCATGTTGCTGGGTTGAGGGTCATTCTTGGATCAGGATAGTCGTGGGTGTGATATGTACCTGGCAGCAGAGTACCAAGTCCTGTTTGTGCAAGTTTTTGAAGATTGACAACAGAAAAAAAGAGCATTGTCTTGTTTATATGAAGCCGTAGAGACCCGGATGTACGCGGGTGCCCAGGTACTGGCAGCCAAGTGTTTTGATGGACTTTATTCACTGCAACAGCTGCTGGTCTCATCTTCCCTCTCCATAGAGGGATCGATCTATCCCGTCGACCCCATAACATGTGTACCTCCTTCCCACTCTTTCCCAGTGAGGTTTCGACCCAACCAAGGAACATAAAGTGGGGCGATAATTCCTGAAACTATCTGTTTTTGCCAGCTCTGTTTGTGTGTGTCTGAGCTTGACACTCTCTGTGTGTACTGTACTGGACTTCCATCTCAGGATCTGCACGTACTCGGGTCGTGTTTCACTTGCCCAGGGACCTCATCAAATTAGGATTGTGTGATGTAAATCAATTGTGGGACATAGTCACAATACACTAATGGGTCTGCTGGAGGCATTTCATTTCATACTCACCTACATTTGTGTGTGTATGTACAGGTACATACTTGCATATAGTGTGTATCTGTTTTGGGTGTTTCCTCTTGCATAATTTATCTTGCTCTTTTCTAATACACATATGATGTTGGTGAACAATAGACTGCAAATGATTTTTATTAATAGTGTGTAAAAATAGACAGTCTGTGCACATGTATGCGTACGTGGATATTATAAGATTAGTATGGAAGTGGGTGTTACATCAAAGAAATATGATTCCACTCGGGAGCAGTGCTCACCTTTGTTGATATCCACGCAAGGTAAAGTTCACATTGTTTCTCCTAAAACATTACTCCCTTCCTGACTGTGCAATAAAGTGGTTACAGGTTAGATCCCGTGCCTTGTATACACCCTACTACATAGTCTGTGTACTGGTGTGCTCTGAGGGAGTACAACTGATGCTGCGTACGTCTATGCTAGGAGTAGTACTACTTTCAGTAGTTAAATGTGGTCTGTGGTTGTGACAAATTGTGTTTAAATCTGTACACAAATTGAAATACCTACAATTAATGTGGTACTTTGATGAAGTTGTAAGAAACCATTTCTAATTATACAACCAATTTATTTAATTTTCCTTACTCTGCCACAAACGTAAGCATCCTGTATGTGTACACATAACGTGTATATGTATGTACATCTTACAAATGTATATTATGATGCATAATCGATAACCAGGTTTAATTTTTCTTTAATCAAAATATCTATCATCACTTGATAAATGGTATGTGATAATGTCAATTGGTAAATAGGGCCTAACATACACAGTTTTGCAACGTGAGGAAGGAATGAGAATATCTGGAATCCTTCTCTGTGAGAAAATATGCTTCATGTACATATATGTAGAGGCAATCTTGCATATTCAGTCCTTAACGCTCCATTCAAAAGAATGTCAGTGATTTGTGTGTTTATAGGATAAATAATCTGAAAATAGACAACAGGATATGAAGTTGGGGTTGCATCAAGCAGCTCTGCTTTCATCAGGCACGTTGCAATCCACATTCCAATGCCAAGACTACCTGGTAGATTAGGGCACAAACAAATTCTCTTATCAATTGTCATGTTGCTAGTGGTTATAGGTTCGCATCACACCCGCAATGAAATAATGGAAATAACTTATTTCCCTTACTTTAATAGGCGGTCCTATTGAGATTAATTGGATTATATATCTTGTTAAATTATGGGCATGGTATGGCTTGTCAGATTACCCCTTTGTGCTGAATGTGTCCTGTGTATTGGAGATACATTGAGTGGACGATACACACAAGTTGTAATGGGATCTATTGTGTGGTTAATTAGATGCTTGATGAGGACCACTTGGGTGTGCATAGACTCACCAAAATTGGCATTCTTGCTGTGAGAAGATGTTGTGACCAAGACTATGTGTGTGCATGCAAATGTAGAGCAGAATGTGTACTATGTGGTATGATTGGTCGTACTACATGGTATGATTGGTAGTTCTAACAATAGTATGTGGTTGTTGACAGGCTAGTTAGCGTTCGTATGTACCTCTGCATGAAATATCACACTACAAGCACACTACATTACTTTGGACTTCAGGGTTTCATACAGGATTTTTTGGTAGTGCGGGGAGGGGGGAGGAGAAGTTTGTGGGGCACTGCCACAGCGTCATGCATGAGTTTGCAACAAAAAAAGAACAAAGACTATACATTTTTCTGGGGGGGGGGGGGACAATTCCAGGCCCCCCCTCTATTACATATACAGACAGGACTTCTTGCAAAGGGCTACCACAACAAGGGGCTGAACAAAGGAAAGTGGTCATTAGGAACATGCACAAAGCACACATAATTACATAGTTATAAAAATAAGAGGATTGCGAATAAAAATGCATAAGTAAGTGTATACATGTACACTTCCTTTCCACTAGAGAACTATACCGATTCACAACGACCCTCAAATTTCAAAAACAAATTGGTAGTTAAATATAAAGTGGCCTTTGTACTCTGTCATTGTCAGGACTTGGGCACTAGTCCAAGGTGCCATTACTGGAGTCAGGCTGGTGATATGTGTGTGAATATGTACTAGTGCCAAGATTGTTGAGCATTCTTTAGCTCTCCCCTAAGTGCATGGCTTCTTAGAGTTAATTTGGCTTTGAGAATGTATCTTGTTTTGACTCTGTGCTATATCAACACACTATCTGTATGTAGTGAGCGATGACAGAATGTTTGTTCAATTGTGTGCATTGTCAGTTTCTGCTTTTGTGAGAGAATTCTGCTCTTGTCTAGCCAATGCGGCCCACTTTTACCAAATATGTTGAACCCTTAAATTACGTAAATGCTTAAATCACTGGACAGTGATTTGTGGATTAATGATAACGATTGCTTAATGATGTTAATTACAGAAATTGGAGCTGTTTCACATATGAAATAAATGCCACAAATATAAAACTAGGAAATGTAATTATGCTAGTAAGGAACAAACATGTGTATACGCCTATACATCGCAGTCCATTGGTTGAGGTTTACAATAATTGGTGATTGGGATGTTACGTGCATGGAATACAAATTACTGAGTGAGTGGCTGAGTATGAATATCCAGCTATAGTTGCAGGTGTGAGATTAGGGGTGTATGTATATGTAGATACATGTGTACTTAAGTAGTGAAAATACTGTGGTAAATTGCATTAGTTAATGCGCATCATTAGTGACTACTCAAAGTTTCGAAATTTGATTTAGTTCAAAGCATAGCTGGTCATATTACGTGCAGTGGGGCCCTGGGACAGTGGTTAGCTATCTGCCTCAGCAATGCACAGTGGAAGAAATACATGTGTAAAATCTGGTACAAATGATTAGCAGTGTAGTACTGTGGCGAAGTGGCGTGTGACTTGTGAGACTGTGTCTCGGAACCTTCTATGTGTTTACAATTGCATGCATAGTAACTGTGGTTAGTATGCATGTAGAATCACTGCACATCTTAGTACATGTACATACAGTAATAATTACATGTGTAATGTATGTCTTTTTGTTGGATATCCGTACGTTACTGACATGTACGAAGCTAAGTAATGGAGAAATTTATCAGCCCATACAATCCTGGACATAGCCTGTTGGGTTCATACATGTCGTTTGCCTAGGGATATATCCAACAAATCTGTTACAGTACACAGACAGGACAGCATTCCCCCTTACAGTGTCCTGTCTGGGCACTGCAACACATATATTACATTGTACTTGTATATAAGTACATATTAACAATGTGGCTTTGTAGAGACAATACAGTCTAGTTTATTTCTAGTCTGCCCGGAGGCTATTTTACAGTTTGTCGGTAGTAGTTTGATTATTTTATAGCATTACGTATTTTTACCTTATAAAGCTCTGTTCTGTGTAGTTGATGTATATCAAATTATGCTCAATATATGTGGTTGCGTGTTATAGCATAGTGCATAATAGTGTGGGTACGGCACAACAACATGGAGATATTGTGTTTAGCAATGTGCATGTGAGGTATATACATATTACCTCTCCCTATAGAATGTCTTTGAAGACATTTCATAGCATTATAAACTAGACATAATATACTCTTATGTGTGCATACTTAATGGCTAGCGGTGGTATGACTGGGAGTGTGTATGGAATGGGTGTCGGAGATGCCTATTACACCCTCCATTTGGTTTTTGTAAAATTCATGGGGGCTCAGGTGATAGACTCTCTTTGTGTTTTGCATTCTACATTGTCTGTGTTTTGATCTCAAAATACACGTATACATGCATGTGTGCCCTACACGCATTTCCGTACATTTCTCAAGTCTGGAAATGTTGATTGCTTGTATAACCTTTTCATGTGTGGGGGGTTGAGGACTTACTTCCAGAGGTCTATGCCCATCCAACTCTATGCCCATCCAACTCTATGCCCTTCCACGAATTAGTTGCAAAGCCCAGCAAGTCATGTATGAGCCCCTATGGAGCCTGTCTAGGCATTGCAACTACCATTTCTGTATGATTAGAGGTGTTTAGATGCTTGCAGTTGGACAGATATAGACGTAAACAGCTTGCATGGCTGTACCTACATACCTACATACATGAGGTCAAGATGTATGCATTCTGTCTGTTATGATAAGCAACAACATATATACTAGTTATTATCAGATTTATATGTATGTGGTGCACATTTTAGCTAATCATATTCACGAAATTGTCTTTAGTTAAAATGTACTTTCCTGGTAGAGTGTGAGTAGATTCATAGAACACGAAAAACCACATCTTTTTGATAAAACAAGGGTACAATAACAGCAACAATTAATAATTTATAGCAGTAGGATGACTTCAAATATGCTGTATTGACCATGTGTTGTTCAGACGTTGTGCGTATATGTATGGCAACTTTGTGTAAATTCTGAGCAGTTGGGGATCACATTCCTCTTACATCACTTGAGACAACTTTGACAAAAAACGTCAGATAAAGATGTTGAAGGCACAATGGTATTCATGTGGTTAAGGTAGGAATTGCTGCACTATATATCTAGTATGCTGCGTCGTTTTGGCCAATTGGGAATAGTGATTTGCTCTGGGATGGGGGAGTGAGCGTGTAATAATTTCCATAAGGAAGTGAATACAAGCTAGCCACCTTTGAACCCCGTGGGGTTGGTCATTCCTGTGGTGAGACGTAATTAGATTGCGGTATCGTCAAATAGTGCATTTCTCACATTTGTTAGTATACATGGCTCATTAATTCATTAGGTTAAAATAATCTTTATCATCATTGTGACAGCGTCCATTAGCATTTCTGTGGTTTGTGTTCAATACAATCCCTAATTTTAGCTTTTTCCTATATATAGTTACTACCCCCACAATCAGATTTTTCAAATATGCTGTATCAGTGTAAAATACAAGTTCTATTTGTTGTCTGTTGTGTGGTTAGTGAGTAGAAACAATATGTGCAGTAAAAGTACCACAGTTTGATTTTGATGGTACACATATGGTACTAAATGAAGATGAGAAATCACACAAAGTATTATTCACGTCATATTCATAAGCACACAAATTTGCAGCAGAATTTGTTTCATGTATTATTATTCATAGTGTGGATAGCCACTACTTCATTCCACACTAAACAGTGGCATTGGTATAAACATGTACATTTGTTGAGAACTCTCGCAACAACGACTTGGCAGTTACGTTTATTTTACATTGTGTATTTTGGCATATGAATAATTAAATCACTACATTTGAGCAGACAAGTGGTAATTGCATGTTGTTTATATATCAAGGTAGCTATTTCATAGCTAATGAACTGGAAATATCAGTTATATCTTTTGTGTAAACTAAGCAGAGTGCATTGAACTTTGTTGAGTTTGCAGTGTCATGGATTAAGCTCTGCTAGACCCTACATAGGCTTGAACTATCATGAATGGTATTTGCTAGGAATTAGGTCTATAGTATAATTATTTGGGGTATACAGCTCTGACATTTTTAATCCTTACGCACACACACGCACGTGCACACACACACACACACACACACACACACACACACACACACACACACACACACACACACACACGCACACACACGCACACGCACATGCACACACACACACACACACACACACACACACACACACACACACACACACACACACACACACACACACACACACACACACACACACAGCCGCAGGTGCTAAATGTAATTGAACGTGCAGGAATAGACAACCTTTTGTTCCGACCATCTCTACAGGAAGCTTTAAGACTAGCAGAAGGTGACAGAGGCAAAAATGTCTCCGTCTGTATTAGAAAGAAGGTGTTTTTTGAGTTTAGTTTGTGGGAATAATCCAGTGTAGATGTGGTATATACTACAGAGATACATGTGACCTTGTCTGTATCTGTGCCTGTGTAGATTTAGAGAGAAGCTGAACTGATTTTATATAGCTTGATGACAGAAGCAAGGCTGCATGCTATCTAGCCAGTATGATGACCAACTGTCGCAGTGTATAATAAAACTGATGCCTGCTGGGGGTGGAAAATCGGTATCTCGAAGGTATTGTTTTTACGTCATGGTTGGCCTCATATACTTTGTTTGGGCTGTTTTGTGGTATTGACCAACGGTAAGCTAACACCTCGAGCAGACATTTCCTGCAAGGTTTACACCTTGGTCTACCTCATGCCCTCACCTATACAGACCAGTATGTATACACACTAGGCTATTAGCATTGTATGCACATAATTATACATGTGTGAATTTATTATATCTGATCAGGTAGCAACAATTGTGAGGTGTATTCCACAAACTCTTCCCCTGGTATATCAAAGGAGGGTGTGGACTCTTAGCAAAGTAAGTTCAACTCATCACTCACTTAACAAAAAACACACACAATGTGTTTTTGTCTTGGCATGAGGGGATAAAGTGGCAGATGTTTTGTATTATCTGCTGTACTCAGACTTAGCAGGGCTCTTTCATCACCCCCAGCGTCATTAACAAGTTGTTTAGCACTTAGTTAGAGCCAGTGGTGGTGACATAGATTAGGGAAGCCTGTGAAGAAGAGGTGTGAGGCAAGGCAGCAAGAGAGGTGTTTATGGAGTGCAAAGACTTTAGACTGAACTGGAAATGAGGAAAAGTAACAAGTGTACAGTTTCTCTTTTTGTTCTCACACTTGTATTTTAAAGACTGGGAGAAATTCATATTGCAACCTGCTCGTTGCAGAGCCAATCCATTATGTAATCTAATGATGCTATGACTCAGCAAGCTTAGACATACCATCAGTCTCAATATGTGACCTGTTACCACTTGAGCTTGTTTGAGCGAACATTTAATACTGTTAAAACCGTGCTCCTTTGAATACAAATTGTGCAGCATTACTTTAAGGAATGTCATTAAAATACTCTAACAATGGCCTGAAATGTAATTATTCTTGTACAATATAGTCACAAGATGTTAAGGCAATGTTGAAACAGTATCTTGCCTTGTATCTTCTCCTCTCTCTCCATAGCAGGACACACAGCCCCAATGTGAAATAACATGTACGTACTCTGTATTTGAAGAATATTTTATTGTAAATGAAGAGCATAAATTATTATTTTGTAACCATGTGACAATGTATATTGCTATATGTAACATGAAAGTGCCATGTTTGATGTGTGGATGTATCGTTTCCTAGCGCATTGCGTCGCGCGTATCTGATGCAGTGTTATGTAAGTGCTAAATAGAGATCGTGTTACGTCCGCGTAATCTAATGAGTGCAGCCACAAAAATGCAGCAGGCTGACTCAGTTTAGGTATAAAACGGGCTAACTTACAACGAGATTGCTCAATACTCCAATCTCTCTGAGAGTGCCTCCCATTGAGCCTCGCAAGAACCTCACGGTCTGCGTACACAGTCGTTGTATATTCGCACCTTTGGTGGGTTTGCAAATCCTCGATCGACGCATCGTGCGATCTGCGGCGGTACACACTGTCACTTTACGGCAAGCACACTTTCTCTTTCCTCTTCCGAGCAGTGACCTCTTGATCTAGAAGTACTCATGAGCTCTCCGATGCAATCCCTAGGCGACTCGCCCACCAGCCTCCCGACGCCGAGCCTGGAGCGAGAAGGCAGTACACTCGCCAGCGCAATCAACATTAACAATAACAATTCCAAGACGTCGACGGCGCAGAGTACCTACTGCCAGCGCAGGAGCAAGTCTGCAGGCAAGCATCGTCATGCACCGTACGACCGGAGCCCCGGCGGTGGCAGTACGTGCAGTACCAGCTCAGACGAGAGCGGCAACGAGGAGGGTGACGCTGAAACCCACACCAAGATGGACCAGCATATTCGGAAGAGAACTGCAGCCAACGAGCGTGAGCGGAAGAGAATGCACACAGTCAACTCTGCATTTGACCAGCTCCGCGAGTTAGTGCCCACTTACCCTTCCACTAGGAAACTATCGAAAATTGACACACTTAAGCTCGCCTGCACCTACATCCAGGACCTGAGAGCCATATTGATCAACTCGCAGATAATGCCGCATGGAGAAGACGTAGTTTACCACGCAGACGGCTATGCTACCACCACCCCGTCTCCTGTCTACCCTGGAGTTCACATCAAGTCAGAGTCGCATTATCCTGCCAACCAGGACTACTCTGCCTCTGCATGCACCTTCCAACCTTTCAGAGTGCAACAATCCTACATCTCGGTAAGCATCCTTTATTAGCAACATAAACAGTTTATTGTTATAGCATGAATATGTGTACCAAGATGCATTGTGCATTGCAGTTTCATTCAACTATTCTCTGTTTTCACTAAATGCAGGACCCAGATTTCAGTGCATCAGAACCCGAGAACCACTCTCCACCTTACTATGCGCCAAGCTCCCAAGCATCTGCAGCCGTCATTGCAGTACGACCACTTGCCCTCAGTAGAACAAGCAGCGACTCAGCTGTTTCTGTACACATGCAAGCCACCCAGCAACAGCAGCAGCAGCAGCAGCAGCAACAGCAAGTGAGCATGAGCAGCCAGCTACCATCAGTGGTCTCACCATACCGACACCCTCCTTCAAGCTGTCCCTCTCTTGCCACCGTACAACACACCTCACCTCCTGTACCAACTGTAACAAGCCCTGTTCAAGGACATGCTTCACTGCCCTGGCAGAGAACTGGTAGCATGCCATACTCATGTGTGTATAGTCAGTAGTCACTCAATATAGAATTTTCACATAGAGATCAACACCATGCACTCCGTTCATAGTTTGAAATCATTTTGTTGTCGACCTTTTACTTTGTGCTGCAGTTCTTATTTTCAATTGATCCCTAGCTTTTTATTGTAGAGTGTATCAAATCATATTTTTGTGTCTGTCATGTTTGGTGTGTGTCTATTTTGTTTTCTCAATTCTCAGGTATTCATTCATCACTGCTTCAGCCTCAGACACTTCATGAATTGTTCAGTTCAGTCACTTTTGTTAGTATCATAACTGTACAAACTGTGTATGGTATGTTCCATGTCTTATATTCTGTCACTTCATTTAAAAATAGCAACTAAACAGATTGCCCACTTCGTTGCATGCATATACATATTACCCATGCAAGCATCAACGTGCATGTTGCACACTTAAAATAGCATAACAATAGTGGTGGTACATCGTGCATAAATTACACTGATGAAAAAAATCAAATTATTCCATGCCTGTATTCTGGTGACTCATGCATGCGTCACCAACAGCTAATGATATTCCATTGTGAAGTTAAAAATTGTGTTAGATATCAGTCTCTATGGAGCCTGGTATAACCCGTGCAGCTCTGGGCTTGCTATGCTGCTCCAGCTCATGTAGCTCAACTTCCACTTGCTGCCCTTCAGGTACTAGTGCTCTTTCCTCTCCGTCTGTCTCTGTTCTAACTTCCACATCCTTTCCTATCTCCTCTTCCACATGTGGAAGGTGGGTTGGACTGAGACCAAGGCCTGATAGTACTGAAGATCCTCGGAGCTTCTCACTGAGTCTCTTAATCCTATATGATTGAACAATATCAGGGGAATCAGGAGAATGCAAAAGTTGTAACATTGCCTAAGCAAATGCACAGTATTCAGTACTAGCAGAAAGGAAGGGCTCTGCACTTTGGACAATTCAAGAAGTACATTCACCTTTTCTTGGGCTTGTTGTGCTTTAATTTGAGTCTGGACCTCTGCACTAGCATGGGTTCGAAGCGATGATCATCCACTGCATCCCTTTCATGACGTGACAACATGTGATTATAGTGAGACTCGTGTGGCTGTAAGAGGGAATGGGGTAGGCGTATTAACATGAAAGTGGTTGTACTTTCCTGGAGCAGAAGCATCAAAGTGTGTTTAGTTGTGTGTGCAAATGATGTGATAATGTATAATAATAGCAAAGTCAATATTGCAGGCATGCAGGCTGATGAGGAGATATCGTACATACCGATGCAAAACTGGCTTTCAAGATGTCATTAAGTGCTGGGATTTGGTCTTCACATTCGTTTGGAGTACATTCCTCCTCGTTACCAGTCTGCATGGGGTCTACACATAAGAAATATCATGTGAACATTCCGTGAAAATAAACTACTCTCTCACTGTCCAAGTTTACATGCCATAAACAATATTATGCTAAGTGTGTATAAACATGTAGTCAAGTACCACAACAGATTAATGAGTGTCATTTCAACTCATCCCACCAACCACTTATAGTAAGAGGCCTACTTGATGCTCATTAGACATCTTGGCAACTACTGGCAGGAGAAGTGTGTGCTTATATACAAAAAATCCCGATCACTTTCAGAAACACGTGTTGTGGCAGATATCTCCAGGTCACACATTTGTATGCATAGGACACCACCACAAAGAAGTTGTGCGTGCATGGTACGTAAAGGCTTGTGGGTTTTGTGCCTGCTCTGGACTAACAATCAAGGGGTAAAAGATACAGGAAAAGAAACCATGACAAGGGCTGTTCGCTACTGACAGCTGTCGTTTGTGTGACTTGGGCCGGAAAAAAAACTCTGAAAGAATTCTAGAATCCAATTAAGACTTTACACACACACGCAAGATGAATTAATTTTTAAAATGGAAGAATTTGTGCTAATAAATAAACGAATCATAGTTTCTATCATAACAGGATTTTGATCGGAGAGATTGATCTTGTGCAGTTATGTGCATATTACTATATGAGGCCATCACTAGTACATTGACAAATCTTAGTAACACTCATCTCCAGCAGTATTCTTCTTAGCTATAATGAATCTATATAGAACAGCTGGGTTTCATACAGGGGAGGGAGGAAGGGGGATATCCTAGCCTAAGTCCCCCAGATTTGTATCCCCCCAACTTAAATACCACTGAACATGAGTAAGGTGTCCTACGTAGCAATAAAAGTAGGATTATGACGTAGGAACAGTGAGAAGAAAACCTAGTAGTTGGACATTCCCTCCTAAAGTTTCTTTAACTATACTGCCTATAGTATAGTTAAAGGCACAGGAATGTTGTGACTGTCCACCCACACCAGTTGAAGTAGCTGAGGAGGAAATGATACCATCACTATGGCATAGCCCTATCTGCACCTAATCTGCTATTCCCTATGCAAACAAAGTGATGTTATAAGGGTAATCACAGGCAATAGATTGACATTTGGTTTCTGTTGACAGCAAGCTTTGCCGAGCAATTCCTTGTTTATATCAGTGCCAAGGAAGAAGAACTGTTTCCCTTTATAAAACTTACATGAGTATTCCATGTCTGATATTGGGTACTGCCCCATGCCCTTTCCTAGGGAGACCAAGGTATGGTCTAACATGTATCTCTCAAGAGCTCTATATCATTCCCTAAGCATTCCTAGGGGCAGCTAGTATATAATAATAATGGGGCATTTCCAAATGATGGGGCATTTCCCGCCCACTCAACTGCCACTTGATGAGCAATACACATGTTGACATTCCAGAGTGCCAAGGAACCCACACTTGTACACCAACTGCTCTCAGGGCTGACAATACAACACAGACTCTGTGTAAACTGGAGAGGGTCCAATGAACACTGCACTTTGTTAAGCACAATGAGTCAGGTCAGTAGCTAATTAGGCTGTTGATTCAGAGTGGGACACACAATTGGAAACTCCCCAGCAACGGATTCCAGGATCAACACCTGACTGCAAAACAGTTGAACCTCTGTGATGTGTACATATGCCATCCATCACAGAAAACCAGGCATTACATATACCTATGCATGTATACAAGTGCCATGCATCACAGAAAGCCAGGCATACCCTGGATGTATGGATGTGTGGTGAACACATAACAGTGTTGTCATCAGACATTCTGGCAAGGGGGGCAAAGTAGAATGTGAGGGAGGGAGACGGCATGTGTGCGGCAATGTATTTTTTCAAATCCCAAGGGGGGCACTTGGGATCCAGGGGGGCAAATTGCCCCCCCCCCCCAAATAATGTAGAACAATGTGGTGTTCTAGAGCAAGTGCAGTCCTGGGGGTCTTCAGGAATGCAGTGATACATGTGAACATAATTCCAATAGTATAAACCTTACTCCAGCCTGAATAGGCCACATAACTGACTGGCCTCACTAGTTTATCACCTGTATGAAAACATTCTATTCATGGAAGTGTATACAAACTAGTAACATTAACAATACAATTAAATGAAAGTACAAAGGCTTTACGGGAGTGTGATACGTGCTTCAACGTGTGTGTGGGGGGGGAGCGTGCCATTCATTAACAGATTAAGCGGCGTATGGCCTGGGCAACACAGAATCCATCCTGTGTATGCAGCACTACAGCCACTACATTACCACATGATAACAAACTTTAATTTTATGAAACAATGCTGTTATGTACTATACACACATATGTACATCAAACCCATCATGAGCTACATATGTTACTATAAAAGTCCAACTAGCAAGAAAAGCAGAACTAGCCCACGAACTGGTGATAACCCGATAAAGGTAATTCCGTGTTACTGAAGGTGCAAGTAAACATTACGCGTGTGTATGTAGACATGTCAATACGCCATACGACATCTGGACAACAGATGGTGCTCTGTTGCCTTTTCACTCAGCATATACCCTCGCAATGCTGATATAGTCTCTTCTGGTAAAGGTGAGGCCTCAAAATAAATAGTGCAGTGGGCATTAAGCAAGGTTGTGCCACTACGAGCGGCCACAGCAGCTGTAGCTGGTGGAAAGTAAGCACAAATTTTACTGCAAAACACCAAACACCCACACCCCGAGTGGGAGCATTATTAGAGTCATCCCACATTGTGAAGGAGCACTGGTATAGACTATCACTCTTACCAGACACAGATCGATCAAAGGCACAGTTAGTGAAACAGATTTCTATCCACCCTCACACACTGCATTGCTCTGAAGGTTTGCTCCAGAAAGCTGTTTCTTCTACACCCACCGAAAAGTGTTGATATCCTTTGAAATTCAGAGTAGGCAACACCTCTTTTCTTTGAGCAATTAGTACTTCAAAGTAAAGAGTAGTATTGTCCAGTGAGTGTACCAGAGATTATTTCACAGTTTCAAAATTCAATTAACTTTCAATGTGAATTTCATGTTGAAAGCCATGTGCTGGATAGCAGCAGCATGTGCTGGATAGCACTATGTATACTTCCTGTACATTCAATCCCTGGCCATGTATACATATCTCTGACCATAATAGTCAGCACAGTATAGGAAACAGTGTGAGGATAGTAATTGAGTAAACATTGCTTCATAGCAGTTACTTTGAAGGCTTTTTCCTACTTTTAAATACATACCTACTGTATAGTTAGTGTGGGTTCTTCATGAACATTGCTAACATATCAAGTAGGGTGGAAGGCAGAAGTGTGGAGCCACACACTAGCTGAATTATCAGCTGTAAATGGAGAATGGGTACACCTACACTGTATTATAAT
Source organism: Theonella swinhoei (assembly GCA_963970385.1). Classification (NCBI taxonomy): domain Eukaryota; kingdom Metazoa; phylum Porifera; class Demospongiae; order Tetractinellida; family Theonellidae; genus Theonella; species Theonella swinhoei. Next base: position 1,682,516 of record OZ019957.1, read on the forward strand.
TACCTAGAAGAATCAAGTTACACTCTGGTTGATTCACCCTACACCAGTCTCTACTAATCACAGCTCATGTCATGTTAGCAGCAGGTGTATACTAATACACATAATAAATGACCTCACTGCTTGTAGAACATAAGAAGGCTTCTATGAAATAGTGCATACACATGTACGTGTTCCAGTTGCCAGGATAGATGGACATACACGTACATACAACATTATATATACGTATTGGTACACAAGACCATAAACACATTATGTATACATAGATATAAGAAGGGGGCCAAGGAAGCTGAAGCCCTTCCCCCCCAATAATTTGCAGGGGGAGTCCCCCATTATTTGTAACTATTAGTAATAATACAAACTAATGAACATTATTGTCCATAAAACTGCCTTTGGCTGTCATGCACTACACATGTGGTCTGCATAAGTATATGAGCCACAAATAAAACCAACTTGCGGTGGTTGCCATGAGACAGCTGTTGGTATTATAAAAATGTCCTGGTACACAATACATCTTATTCTCATTTCTTAATAAGCTTGAGTAATCATCAGTCGGGTACATGACTTGTGGTTTTGGATCATTAGCTCCTCACAGTTTGCCTCAAGGCGACACAGGCATACATCCCACTCTGCTAGTCTGATGAATACATGTCATATGTACAGAAGCATACGTCGGCTCTGTTTCACTAGCTATCCTACCCCCACACCCCACCTAGCTGCAACGAGTGGGCTGCAGGTAGTGTTTCCGAAGACGCCATAGCTAGCCGAGCAGCAGACCCATTACTGCCTCAGTCATAACAGCTAGCCCCACAACTCCTGATAGAGACACAAAATACACAAAACTGCACTTGGGACATACATTAATATGTGAGTATCATTGTCCATGTACACATGTACACAAAGTACCAGGACTGTGGTATTGAGTACACGTCTTTTCAAACACATACACATCAGAACCAGATGGTTGCCTTTCATAATTACCGTGCAAATTAGCCATGGTCAATCAATGCAAATAGGTAGTTACATGAACTTTCACCTTCACAAAATATTTATAAACAAGAGCAGAATATAGTGACCTATCATATTTGCTCATTACACTAATGAAATGTAATTGAGTCTGCTTCTGAGTGGCACTTGTGTTCTGCCCTCAATGACACGGGAGATGTACCCTGTAACCCAAGCGTGCAAACTCTAATGGTATACAGTTGCATTACAATGTTGAAAGAATGTCGTGAATCTCATTAGCCAGAATGCGATGGTGTGGAAATGGTGACCTGTCCAGTATCAACTACCATCAGGGAGGAGTTCGATAACAGTGATGGATTATTCTCATTCCTTGGCTTGTGACGTATGGAAAGCCGAGCGACTCAACATGCATTATCCCAGGTGAGGATTATATGATTACATTTTTTCAGACAGACAATCCCAAGTGATATGCTGACAAAATTGTCTCATTTTGCACAAAGGGACAAAGCAAGAGGACCCTATACCCTCAAGATAAAGTCCTGTCTGCATTTCCCATCCCACTATGTATACGGTGTACACATACATAGCATGTACATAGTGTGTACACTTCCAGCAGCCTCCACACTTGGACATGTAAGGAATAGACGCCTGATTTACCACTCAATAAAAGAGTAACCTTACACCTCACACCACTGCTCACTGGACAGCTTCAGTGAATTGGTTCCTGTGATGCCATTCCATATACTGTGACATATACAAACACTGTGAGATACATAGTCAGATGTACAATAACCAGGAATATCACTATGATGTGTAGCCCTACACACTGGAGTTCCCATGCACTCACTGAGCAACAGACTCAGTGTGGGAATACCTGAGTGGCGATGTAGCAACCTAGCAACAACTTCAGTAACCCATTTTTACCTTTGGACACTTAATAAGGTTAAAATACGTACTAATTATAGATACACACACAATTTAACATGTATTCATTGATGTAATTATTACTATTATGCGTGTACACCATTGACACATGTACTCAAACACAAGTAATCATGTTTCTGATATGTTAAAGAATATATATATATATGTATGAATGTATATGTATTACATATATACATTGAATATATAGGGATGGCACCATGAAGGTGCTATAACAATTCCAAACAAGCTGTATGTGTAATATCAGAGAGAGGGAGGAGGGTGGGGGGAGAGGGTGAATGCAGTAGTGGGCAGAGGTACTATAGGTGGAGGCAGATAGGGCAACCACAGTGGCTGGAAGTATGTGGAGTATTTTCGAGAGAGATAAGATTGTAAGTGTACCTAATGAAGACACACAAATGTAGTGAGCGATGTTTGCAGTAAGTGTGTAGCTACTCAGTGGTGCTGTTTACCCATCTACGTATAGCTAACTACAATAGGAATACCAGGTCCCATTGTGTTGAGTTGGAAGGAATGTCCAGATTTACTACACGTTGTGACTTCATCCTTGTTTTCCTATAACCCAACTGCTCTTTCTCGTTTACAGTTGAGGGTATATTGTTGATGTAACTCAAACTGTCTTTAATTGTTTGCATAGTAAATGACCATATTTATACCCACAATCAGGTAGAGGTATACATACATGCATACATGTATAGAGCTACAGTATACATTGCTTAGAAGAAGCTGTAAAACCAAACTTCAAAAGCCCAATTAGACTGTGGCTGGGAGAGTAGGACTTCCATTCACATAAGACTATGTACATAAGACTAGCCTCAGGCATGCAGGAAGAGGTAGGACACAGGTATGTGTCCACTGGTAGTAAAGGTGAGAAAATCACACAGTATATGGCAAGCTAGTGCAGACCACTAGGAGAGAGGGCAGTACATGTATTTAGGATGGCAAGAGTTATCCTTACTTCAGTGCAGTTCTACTGTATACAGTGGAACCTCTCTAATCAGGACATCCAGAAATACAGACACCTCAATAAACAGGACAGTTTTTGTTGTCCCAAAGGCCATATTTGTTTACAATCTAAAATCAGGACACCTCACTCCCCTTTTTTCCAGATTAGAGAAGTTCCACTGTATGCCTGTTCACAAACAGCTTCAGTCAGTCTCTGCTCAAGAACTTCTTCACCTGCGTCCATTTCACTTCCAATGCATTTGTGTGCATATACAAAGTATTTACATGATCAATGTTGCCTTCCCTTTCTCAGCATCTCTTGAAGTGATTGTTCATGTATACACATAGGTAGGACTGACAAAGACAGTAATAGAAAATGTGCGCACCTCGAGGTTCAGGGGACCTTGATGGTTCATATAGAGACACACGAGTATCACCAAACTCCTTATCCTTGTGCCACTGTTGCAGGCACGTGCGTGTGGATTTTGTGTGTTGGTGTCATGAAATGAATACAGTTGTAATGTTACATAATCACATGCTATTCTGTTACCATAATCACACGCTATTCCATTACTGACAACATTTGTGCAAAAATAATGTACACATGTGTGTATGTGATGTACATGTACATCTGCCTACATGAACATACATGTATCCAATAGTAAGAGGGTTCACCCAATCACAGATGTATACGTAACTAAAGCACATGCTAATAGCTCTCTACTGGAAGACATGGAAGATTTATTATGCTACATACCATATTTTTACCACTAATACTCAGTATCTCACATGATCATTAACACATGCCTTGCATGTAGTGAGGTGGTGGGTGTTCAAAGGAGTGTGGAAGCTCAACCTAATTAGTTCCACTCCTAATAGGGATGGTATCCACACTACTACAGGAATCATGTCGGGCTTTCAATTGCCAAAGGGGGGAGGGGGAAGGTTGCGTGTTCAGAGGAAGCGGGAGAATACCCCTCTCCCCCTCAATATGCACTATTACACCACGGCCACTGCAGACCAGTACTGGCAGAGATAAATGACTACTAGACAATAAATGTAGCAGTGTCTGTACATGCACACCACACACCTACACACACGTACATACCTTGAACATTGCACCTCTTTCAGCAGCCATTGCAGATTCACTGGTAGTCAAGAGAGAGGAAACGAGGCCAATATAACAAAGGCACCATTTTACTATACATTCCTCTGCTTACAGAAGAGGCAGGAAATGTGGTTAAAAAGATACATAATGACAATGTACTGGTTCAGAGGACATGTTATTTTCCAAGAATACTAGGAGGTATATAGTTAATTACATGCTCATTAATTAGTGCCCATATCGTTGTACCATACCTAACAGATTAAAACACCACACATCCGAGAATGATGTAAACATTTGTGGGTGAGCTTACACAATGAATTTGAACTATGATAGAGTGACAGCTGACCTCCCTGACCCCGACAATCAGTGTACAATAACATAAACAAGTTATGTCACCATATCTGTATGGCACAGCTCACCCCTCACCTTCTACACTAAGTCTGGAACCCAGACCCTAATGCAGAAGAGGGTCTGGTGACTTTCGCATAATTTCTTGGTCATGCTGACTTAAGCCAATCAGATTACTGTGTTGGGAAAGTCATGTGATTTCATGACATGCCGATTGTTTGGGGGGTGGGGTCTGGGTACGAGACTACAGTTTGAATGGACACCATGACAGAGAAGTAACACATATAACCACCTGTAGCACCTTTACAAGTGTGTATGGACCTGGACAAGTAGATTAGAGACATGCAACTAAGTGCAGGAGAGAGAGGTAGGCACACGGTTGTCACATGACTGACGACACAGCACAACCCAGGAATGTCACCAGACCCTCTTTCATGCAGACCCTCTTTCACATGATTTGTTATGCTTACACATATACAGTATCGAAATATACACACAAGCACAGGTATGTCACTGTATTGTGTGGAAGCACTCATGCAGTATACCACAGTGTTTCTGACAATAATGCACACACAGTTCTGATGGTAATACTAGCCGAGTCATTCACACACCCGTCAGGATGCACCTCAATAGGCACTGATGCATTTGTCAAATTCTACATGCAGTGAAGTAATGCTGTATCAAAAGTAACGATGATTCACCTTCCTGGACTATCATTTGGAATGAACCTCTGAAGCCAGACGACCATTGCTATTTTTGACTTGGTCTCACGACTACAGAGGTACAACTATGTACATATGCACATGTATCAGGTCTGACACAGGTATGTGTGGGAAAGCTGTGGGCAAGTTGTGGAGTCAGTTCATTCCCCCCCCACATCTGAATATGTACTGTGTAATTGAAGCACAAGTCCCACCCTGCACTTGCACATATTTCACTCAATAACCCCCTGGACTTCACATGTACAAGTAATGAGGTACAGATGTACATGTACATGACGTACATGTGCTTTCACTTTAGGGCATGTTTGCAAGGCATGTCTGATTAATTAATGCATATGGATCGTAATATACATGCATACCACCTGTATATATACTGGCAGTGAAAGCTATGGAAATTACAATTCCCACGGGGAGACACGTCACAGTGCTAGCCAGTGACACTCGGGCAGGATTGGAATTTAATAATATCACTTTAACAGAATATAGAGGCTATGTGAGTTCAAAGGGCTAGGCTATGCAGTGCTAGTTCAAAAATGCTAGTGTATTGATACTGAATTAACCTTCACAATCTCATGTTACGTACAGAGCAAACATGACATGAAATCCAACACCTCCCTCGGCTCATCTTGAACAACATCCCCCCCCCCTCACAACAACACATATGTTCAGAGACCGGGAGAAGGTCAACTGGGTGTACTTGTCCCTGTAAACAGTGGCATCTTCTAGTCTGAGCACATATACAGACAATAGTGTCCTGACTATAGTGCGGTGTCCTGATTTCAGGCTCTGAATAGTAAACACTTGTCCCGATTGGTATATGTATCAAAAAGTCAGCTGAAAAGTGAAATTTCAATAGAGAACTCAGATACACATGTAGATGTACTATGTGGCTGCTATGTATTTTACTAAAAGTCACTTAATCTTTTGGTACATCAATCTTTGTTGTTTAGTGAATATTCAGATCATACGTTGTTTGCACCTCTACCCCACCTACATAACTGTGTACCTCACTACTCAATTACATGATTCTCTTTCATACACAGAGAGTAACGCATGAATAGATGGCTTGCTTTAAACAACGGTTGATTGTGGGTTGCACCTAGCCCACTCATTCCACACTAAGTGGCCAGCCAGTCACCTTCAACTGATACAATACTATACTGGCATTGCCAAACTCAATTCCAATGCCCTACTTTTCTCAACTGAATTTTAACCTATCTTCAACTCCACCAGGCTTTACACATGTGCGTACAAGTGCATGTTTACAGTAAATCTTTAGCATCAATTAACAGTTCTGGGGTTTGCGCTACTCTAGCCCTGGTTAAATGACTAGCTGTACATTGTACACCATGGAGGTCACCAGGGATATGATTATTGGTTAGCAAAACTGAAGCATTGCAGTCAAGAGATAAAATGCATTTAGCTAGGTACTCACTACCTACCAGTGCGGTTTGTGTGTAAGTATGTACAACATACCTCTGAATTACATACTCACATAAATGCATGTACATAGAGCGCTGTGGAGGCCAGTCATAGTTACTACCATAGTAACTAGTTGAATGTTAGTTTACACAGCGTGTATGAGGTGATGGCGGAGGAATGAGGTGGTTGAACAATGGGTTTTGCTGACTGTCAGGTCAGGGGTTGTGTTTTCAATTAAGAAGGGTATTAACTGTAGTGATAAACACAGCCTCCTACACACATACATATGCGTACAATGTCAATAAAAATGTATTACTCTTACAAGAACTGCTACATTCATTTGACCACATCCCATATATTAATAGCTTCAGTTCCAGTCTTTCCTGTTTACATTATAAAACTGACATACATGGAAGACTTGGAATGCAGCCTCGGTAACTAAGCCCGGGTTACCCAGGCTGCATGAAGAGCCTTAGCACAAGCTTTGGAGGTTCATTCTTGGGTAATATCACTATGTCTACCACATATTTAGCACACAAACATGTGCATATAGTTTCATGGAAGACATTCTATTGAGCACACTACATATACACTGTAAATACACGTACATACCCTACAGGTGTTTGTACATATACTCAACATACGTAGAGTGGTGAGGTGAGCATGAGTGAACCTGACAAGCAGGAGAGTGCAGTAGAGCCTAGAGCTCTTGTCATTACAACTTTAATGAGCATGTACAGTCTGATGGACATATACCAGCAATGGTTGCTGCAACTACTTCTAGTTATAGGGTTGCTATGTAGCTGCATTGCTGATAAACACCAGTCTACTCAGCTGATCAAAACTGAAGTAGTCTTTCTTTGAAGTTGTGTGGGAGGGGAAGGATGTATAGTACATGCACAGAACTAAATAGGAAGTATATAGTTATTACCAAGGGAAATTTTGTAGTGGCTTATTAGAGCACTATCTCTAATTTCTTAGAAATGAGTGGGAGAGTGGGAAACTTGGTAGTCCCCTCACTAGAGAGTCACAGAGGGTTCTTTGTTACAGCAGGAACATTGGTAGAGAAGGAGGTGTATGTGATAGTAGTGTGCATGTGTAGCTTACGTGTATTGTAATCTCGTGAACGTGTGCAGGATCTCTTCATCTCGAGCCTCGGGATAGCGTTCAAATATCTTTCTCAAATACTTGTAGTCGAGTTTACGTATCGTCTCCTGTTGCCCCAAGAGAAGAGAAAGAGAAAATGTCCATCACACTGCACACACTGTCAGTATAGAGACTGGTAGACACTGATTTTGTAAGCATCTATTAATACAGACACTAAACTGGATCACTTTGGAGCTTAGGGAATGGCTGAGTGTGGGAACATCACTTATATAGTAGTTGCAAAGCCCAGACAGGCTCCATAGGGACTCACACATGACTGTCTGGACTTCGCAACGAAAAGCATAGTATAATAAAAACATTGGGAATGTATGGAAATATATACTACTAGTTGAATGCAAAGCATTGTTGGCGAGCGGGAGAGTGCGCACGCAAAATTAGAAGCACATATAACATTACGGTATGTACAGTGACAGTCGGTCACATATATATATATATATATATATAGAAAAATCGCCCATTGAGTTCACTAGGAGGGCTCGCTACACTTGCCAATAATTATAAGTCCATCCATACATGAGGTGACCTATATATATAGTACGTACCTTCCAACAAAATAGGTGGCATGCAAGACCATTCAGTCCCGGTGTTAGTGAGAATAACAATGGTATTTAATCAAAAACTACAAAAGCTAAAAGCAATACAAAGATTGCATGTATGCATGCATAACATGAGTGAAACCTTCAATTGTCGAGTCTGGACGCTATTGAAAAAAATTGTTTTGAAATCTGTCTGCCAACCACCATCATTAGGAGTGTATGCATCATGTAAGCAAAGCACTCTAGGTCTGCTCGTGCTTGCCGACAAGCTGAGCCTTAATCTAATATTTTCAGTGATTAAAGGGGTGCTGGAGCAGGTCAGTGTGTTGGTTTGTCTACCGATAAAAATTGTTTCTAATTATTGTATGTCTTCACATTTTGCACGTCATTCATTACAAGTCATAATATGCAGTGCCTCTCCAATCAATATGCATGTAAACAGTACAGTATTACCTAATCGTCCATTACCTAATTGTACAGCTGAACAATAGAATATCATGCACATGCACATCAAATCTGTCTGCGTAAAAAGGATATTCAGCATTTGGTGATGACAATAAGGTACATGTAAATGGCTCTCTACCACTCACCCAATTACGTACTTATACACTCACTCTGATGCGATGGTGTCCGATATGACCCACAATATCCTCCATGCCAGCAGTGATATGATCCAGGGCCTACACATATTATCAAAACACACACAATAACAGATTTAGATAATCTGGACACCTGAAATAAGGACATCATTTACATAGCTGCCCCTGATACAGTGTTTACACAAGTTAGGAATGTGCATTGATTATTGACCTCTGTGTGCAAAGGTCATTAGGCCTGCACAATGAAGTATACTCGTACATACATTTATATATGTTCCATGGACTTGGCTATCACACTCTAAATACTTCTACATCAAGGAGTGTTCTTGCTGGTATGTGCATGCAGAAGAAATCAAAGAAATTGGGAGCGTTGGGAAAGTTGCCTGTTTAGGCAAGTAAAATACCACAACCTGTGCATATATACACTCATGTTTACACATACAGCAACACTCATAGTGAGTACCCAGGAAGCCTTGAAATAGTTCACCACTAATCGAGCCTGGTCTGAGTAGTGTGTGTATGTGTATGTACAATAATGGGTGCATCTGACGTAGATACGACTTCAGTAGACATTTCAGGCCCGCAGACTGACAGAGAATGGCAGTGGTTTGTTTTCATTGTCTGGTAATCAAATACTTTACCACCAGCATCCACACTGGCTGGTGACATCACACTTTAAGCTATATGTGTTGGAGGCATGTAAACACCAGTGGCAGAACTGTAACAGTATTGTCAAGACCAATCCACCACTTCTAAGCACACTTATATGCATGTGTATGTAAAAACCTAAAAAGTATACATCTACCCAGGTTCCCTTTGTAAGTGTTTCACACATGACCTTTGAACCTCCAATATTTGAAGAGGATTCTGGTGTGCTATACAAGTTGGGCCAAACAATATCACAAGGGTGACAGAGGATATTTAGTAGCCTCGTCTCCAGGTTCTCCCTCATGCACAGAAATTAAATTCAACCTTTGCACCAACCGAAGTATTTTGCAGTGGGGGTCAAAGGTCAATGCACACATAGAGGCTGTAGACAAGGCTACATGTATATGGTTGCATAATCAGCAGGGCAGTTCACAGGGAGCCTTATCAAAAATCCATTGCTGCATCTTCTTTGCACTGCAGGGTTTTTCCACTTTCTTTGACATCTGCACATGCAAACTAGATATACATGACATTGTATGTATGTGCTATTGCACTTGTGTTGTGTATGCTTGTCCATTTTTAGAAATTGGCCTACATACCATATATACATGTAGTCTGGGAACAAGGGGTTTGGGTAGGGGGAATCACTTTAATGTGGAAATAGAGCCATGAGAATATGGCTAGATATTAACTACTAGTCTATCACTTAATTAGTATCTGGCATGCCTTAGTGGTGCCAGGCTTCTGGGATGACAGACAGCCCATAGCATGGACACCTCTACTGATAAACACATATTCTTACACTGCAACCCTATGAAGCACTATCCACGCCCACATAAAATACAAGGAGTAACCTACTAACCCAGACAACTGAGTGTGGGGGTAAATAGTAGCATGTTTGTGCGAGTGTGTGTCAGGCTAGGTCATCAAGATGCAACCCTCCATTACAATGCTGTAGTGGTGGAATACAGTGCTTGGCACTGATGACCTTTCACTACATGTACACATTACGTGTACGTGTGTGTGTGCAAGCTGGGACGTACTTTTGAGTCTTCAGCAAATGAACATTCTCTTAAATTCAGGTTTGAATTCAGCCACTATCCAGATGACACACTTTGCCTTGCATTCTACGTGTGATTCAGCCCAGCCAACTGAGCCGCCTACTTAGTTCGGATGGTACAGAGGGTTTCAGGTTGGTTGTCCTTCAATATACATTGTATCACACATGCACACACCGACTGGCCTATGAACGAGCCATGTAGCAGCAAAGAGTAAGTGTGCTACTTTTTACGTTCATATTTGGTCAAATATGAAGGTAAAGAGTGCTAAACTTACTCTCTGCTGCTACATGGCTTGTTCATAGGCCAGTCGGTGTGTGCATGTGTGATATGTTGAACTCAGAATTGGACAACCAACCTGTAGAGCATCTGTCTCGAGCAATGAGCATTGCGAGTTTGAATCCTACCCAGGAATTGCCTATATTGTCTTTGGAGTTCAGTCTAAGTATCCATTCTCACAGGATGATACAAGACTGCTGTTATCTGTGCAAAATCAGCCACTAATGTACAGTGGCATGGAGGCACCGACCAGACACATATGCTACAAATTTTCTTCTCGATTAGTGAAAAGGCACCAGAGAAAGGGAAGCAAGGAAAGGAAGGAAATAGCAGATTATCATGGCACATGTCTGTACACCCACACAAAGCAAACGCGATCTTTTTAACCTACATATTCACACAACCTCAGAAGCCAATGTTTTTATATGTGTGTGTGCCACGACAGATGACACCAATGATGGCAAGGAAATGAGAAAAAAGAGATGGTCTGGACCAACAATACAGGCCAATCATCAGCAGCCAAAATTTGAAACTCAACACTAGACTAAGTGACCAGCTACCTGGTTCAAAACACCACCAGAAGCCCCCAAAGCATAGAGAGCAGCTGAACACTCATTGAGGTACTTAGCAACCTCTCAGGAGGGCAAGAACACTTCATCAGTGGTTCCTTTGAGTGTTATCTCAAGCAGGCAGACCACCCACCAGGATTTGAATCAATCTAAACCAATTAAGGCACATCAGCTGGATACACTAAAAGCTTCCTGGAGAAATTCCTGGTAGTTGGCAAAATTGACAGTCAATCGTTGGGTCTCATCCAACTTCTCTATATATCTTTTTTATAAACATATTTTAGGGGCTTCAACTTCCTCCATTACATGTCAACCTGATACACCCGCCCTACTACACCCTACCCAATTGCTAAGGAGTGTTACTCACTATACAGAAATTAGAGTTTAAATTCCAGTTGGAGGCATAGTTCATGCTGAGGGTACTATAATGTAAACCTGCTATATGCGTAGTAACAGATGATTGTGCCAGCATTGTCCTTGGGGACCTCCCCTGCAATTATAACATGTTACGTTTGAAATACATATTCCATGATCAATTTAACTCCAGGACTAAAAATAGGTTACTACAAGTATTATAAGTAAAGGCAGCAGCTTTCCCTGTACCTGATACAGCACAGATCCAGGCTTATATTCACATCATAGAAAAATGATCACATTTTAACACAGTGTGTAAATTGGACAACTTAGCGTCTTTAGAAGGGACATGTGCCTCCACCACTCTAGGAATGCAAAGAATGCAATCAACAAGTTAAGATTAGAGCACTCCAGTCATTAGCACAACCCATTTACCTGATGTGATCAAGTCATTTATACCCTTGCCAATACCTACATGTACCAGTCCCCACCAGGTACAAGCACAAGAGTAAAGGATTTGTACCAAACAGTAGTAGCAAACTGCAAACTACTTTGTTCAAGGTCTAAGCTGTTGGCGAGCTACATACATAAATGCTGGTAGCAAAATTATGGAGAATGCATACACACATGTACATATGTATATGTACACATCACATGTACATGAGCAAGCTGTTGCTAGGGAGTTGCTCCATGGTCAGGGTGTTTGTGTTTACCTGAGCGAGCTGTTGCTACGACGGAGTTGCTCAATGCTCAAGTATGTGTGCACCTGAGTGAGCTGTTACTAGAGTTTCTCCACAGATCTTTGCATGTCTTGTGTGGATTAGTGTGGGGTTTCCTTTCTTTCTTGCTGGCTAGTGTGCTAAACACATGTTTTTCCATGTACATTGCTACCAATGGCAGTAGAGGGGCAGTTTTATTGGAGGAAAAATCTTCATTCTAGCCATGACAGTACATTCTCAAAATAATTGGCATTTGTAAACAATAGGTATGTACATGTACTTAGTGTTGGGTATTATTGCACCAATACACACATATTTGTTATATAGTATGGCAGAATTGATAATTCTAAGATATTAAAAACTACCATTACAAATGTAACACATGGTCATGTACATGAATGGTAGACTGAGTACAAAGAGGTTTCTATAGGGTGATTGGATTTTTTGGTACACACACACACACACACACACACACACACACACACACACACACACACACACACACACACACACACACACACGTGCATACAAATGGACCCATAGGAAGTGGCTATTGAAAAGGGCCTACTGCAAACACACAGATGCATGTGCTCACAGCACGTGTGCACACACACACAACGCACACAGACACACACTGAAGCCTCACACAGAATTGGCTGGAGTACAGAAACACTCTACTAGAAATGGACCGCTCAATACAAAGGCATGTACACCTCAGGAGTGAACTATTTTAATTGTAAAGCAAATTTTAACACTGAATGCTTCTTGCACTTAGATGCATTGTTTAAGTTCCCCTCTAGTACAAGTATTGTATGATGGGCTGAAAACCTACTGTGCAGTGTATGGCTTCATTCATGGTCATCTTGTGGTCTGCTTGTGTACGGACCTTCAGCAACTTCACAATGGGCTTGATAGTTGTACCCTGTGTGGGGAGAGGGAAGGGAGAGAAACCCATTAAAGAGACACACACACTTCCACAATCAGACCCAGGCCCTCCCTTCTGTGGTTTGTGCACCACATGACCTTTGAACCCCACACACCTATGCTTGTTACCTGGAGGTCTACAAGTCAAAGAACATGCTCTCTTAAGTGGGAATAAGACACCTTCACTGAAACACATACATAGCTACATGTATATAGTTACTCCATCACTTGTGAGTATGCATGTACATCATGTGGTAACAACAATGTGGGTTCAAATCCCACCCAAGGCAATTCATTTTCTTTAAAAAGTGACTACTATATAAGTGGTGAGCTGTGTTCTGCTGCTTTTTGTGTTGTGTTGTTTGGCCTAAGCATCCCTGGGTGCTAGAGGTGATACATACACACATACACCATCACCTGTACAAACACTGTGAAAAGCACTAGTGTAGTGACAGCAGTGAGCATGCTACGTCTCAGCTGTAGTTCACTGGTGAGTTCCTCTGTGGCTGGGTTGTCTAGCGATGGCTCATCTGAAATACGGACCAGGGCCAGGGAAAACGCCACAGCTCCACGGAGACCACTGTAGCTCTAAAGACACACATACACACATATACACATAAATAAAGACACACATACACACATGAAAATACACGTGTGGAGCATACTAGCAGAGAGTGTATAGAAAGAGCGAAACAAAGTACATGAGGTAGGCCCATGGGAGTAAAATAAGACATGCAAATAGTGTATAACAAATGGACTTGCAAGATTTAATCCCACAACACTACATTCCAAAGTGTTCTATTTAAAAAAAAGACTACTAGATGAATGTAGTGCGGTTTTGGTAAGTGGAGCAAGCCCGCCCAATCATGCCAATGGCCGATATTTTCTATGTGGAAATGCCAGTAAGCACACATACATGTATAACTCTACAGTATGTACATAAAGTGCACGTCACATGTAGAAAAATTGTCCATTGAACGTGACTAGGTGGGCCCACTACAGTGTAGGTTGCAACAACTAATGAACACGGGTATAAACAGGGGTATCCCCCCAGCCCGCCCACCCCTCACGTATGTCTAGTGAAGAGTGAAGATGAGACTAATGGGTAAAAAGCCTGTTGCATTCTTCATCCACCACCTCCCACACTCCTCACTCACTCTCCCTCATTTAATTAACCCTAATAAGCACGAGGAGTAGTGACAGCAGCCCTACCATTGCCCTCTTAGCACTAATCCAGTTATGGAAGTCTGCTATGCACAACCTACGTACATACATGTAAATATATATATATATATATATATATATATATATACTAAATAACTACTAGATGGCATCATTGGTGAGTGGGAGCAAACCCAGGTGGTTGTAGCTAGAAAGTGAACATCATACGCATGCACAGGACGATGAAATATTAGTATGGGTAAAGGATATTCAGTATTTGGGGACAAACACCACAGACATCCATATGATGTACAACAAGGTGGGCTCACTTCAACCTGCTAATAATTTAGAAGTAAGAACACTAACTTTTGCAGTAGAGTGGGAAGATAAAAATATTGGGGGGGCCAAACTTGACTGATAGGTCTACTAACTCTTACTGTCTACTGGATTACATATGGCTCAAATACATGTATGTAGCTGGGTAAGGCCCTCCCTCCTAAAATATAGATAGCCCCCCCCGCCCACCCCGTTCCTACTCCTATGTTTTGGACATTTTTCCGTGCAGATATGTAGACAGGTAGGCAGGCAGTGTACCAAATGTGAAATACAGCCATTCTCTACACTAGGTGTATATACTGTACATGTATGTACAAGTATAACTTCAAAGCAATCTACCAGGGTTAACATTGTCACTTCCATCCACACTTCCATCCACACTTCCATCCACACTTCCCCTACATGACAAGCTAACTAGTTACAGTCGGGGTGAACTCAAGACTGAAATTTGTACCAGTACTTCCTCAAAAACCTTTTATGTATGCCTGAATGGAAGGAGAGAGAACCTTGGGAACAAGACCACATGTAGGAAAAGGAACACACATGCAGTGTGTCCTTGTTGCCTGTTACAGTTGACTGACTGCCTCAATCCCCAGTTGACTGACTGCCTCAATCCCCAGTTGACTGACTGCCTCAATCCCCAGGCCTTCTCTGTCCAGGGGAGAGTGGCTGGAAACAGAGGTAATAACTAACCATGATGAAGACTGACTTCCAGCTGATCTTCTTGACCCTGAAGATATTCATCACTATGGTCAGCAGTATCACACCTGCATACAGTGGGTACAGTCAATGTCATGTACATGTAACAAATAGCCTAAATGATGGAAACACTATCAACCAACATCAATGCCAAGTCATTATGAAAAAAACTCAGGATCCAGCTGGGATTCGAACCCAGGACCTTCTGATTACTAGTCAGACACTCCTAAAAAGCAGAGGAGTGTAGGATGGATGTTAATATCCTAAGGATTGCATGTATGCATCTATACAGTGTAAGGGTTAGTGTTGATTGAAGCATGCAGTATGTGGATGTTGCCAGATTTTTGGAAGCTTATTGTGGGCTAAGGGATGGATGGGTGTGGCTGAGCGAGACTTGGACAGTCAAGTTGCTAGACTATAACATCCAATAAAATAGTTACATGACCTTAATTGGGGTTCATTTGACCATGCATCTCATGCACCCCAATTAAGGTCATGTAACTACTATGGACAGTATACATGATACATACCCCACTGTACATCCAATAACCATGCACTCACAGGTACATGTATATATGGCACAACCCTTCCAAGGAAGGGACATATCGTTGTTAGCTTCCACTCAACATTAGCAACTGGTGTTGTGTTGCAATTATCCCTCCTACCAGTGTTACAAGGAAACTGTGCCATGTTAGCCACAAATACTGAGTAGACGTTTGGAGAAAGGCCAGAGTGGCGATTAAGAATACCAAGCAACCCTAATTATTCCCTCACCACCGCCCAATACACCGTAACTGAATTACTATACCCCTTGTATCTGGAAATCCACGTAAAAATTACTTGCGTAATTTCACCTGACAATTTCATGGGAAGAGAGGTGTTACCTTCCAAGTGGAGGGGATTTGAACCCTCACACTCTGTGATGCTCTTACCAACTGAGCTGCCGAGCGAGGCAGCTCAGTTGTTTCAGGAAATACCTGACTGAGTTGTATTTTCTTTGAGGTCTGCATGTTACAGACAGTGTTATGTTGAGGAAATATTAAGGCATATCTGAGGATGTAGCATTGTTGCCAGGGGAGGAATCAGGGGAGACAGTACTTCAATAAATGACTACCTCAGTGAGTTGTACATGGAAGCTGTGGGCTAGCAATGTTATATGAACAACAGCAGTGTTACTCGGGCGGAACTAACACATGGTACCAATGAGATAATCTACCAGCTGAGCTCATTGAGGGCCAATAGCAAAGCCAGTTACTATATCAGTGCTACACTCTTACCTATAGGTCTGAACAGTAGGACTAAGACAATGGTCCATAATACAAGGCCAGTGTCCCAGTTATGTACTGTTACATCATACAATGAGATGCCCAGGAACAGGAATATGATCATCTCAGCAACATTGCTAGGGTGGGAGGGGGAGGGGAGGAAGGGAGGAGGAGGAGGAGGAGGGGGAGGAGGGGGAGAGGAGGGAGAGGAGGGGGAGGAGGGGAGGAGGGGGAGGAGGGGGAGAGGAGGGGGAGGAGGGGGAGAGGAAGGGAGGAGGGGGAGAGGAAGGGAAGAAGAATATAAAAAAAAAAACAGAGAGGATGGAGAAGAGAGGAGGAGGGAAGAGGAAGAGGGGGAGGGGAGGAAGGGAGGAGGAGGAGGAGGAGGAGGAGGAGGAGGAGGAGGAGGAGGAGGAGGAGGAGGAGGAGGAATCAGGGGAGACAGTACTGGATACATGCAGTAATTCAAACTAACCTGAGAACTTTCATACTATATTTGATGGTAGTATGAGACTTGCGAGATATGTTAGCTTCTACATAATGCCTCATTATCATGGCAGACACAATGAGACTAAGAGAGAGGGGGGAGGGGGAGGAGGGGAGGAGGAGGAGGAGGAGGAGGAGGAGGGGGGGGAGGGGGAGGAGGAGGAGGAGGAGGGGGGAGGGGGAGTAGGAGGAGGAAGAGGAGGGAGGTTGAGGAGGGAGAAGGGGAGAGTGAGGAGGAAGAGAGGGAAGAAGGGAGGGGGAGGGGGAAGGGGAAGAGGGAGACAAAGATGGTAACTGGCAAATGTGATATAAAATTAGGTAGGTTATAATGTCACCTGACAATTCCAGAGAAGGCAAACATGTCGGCAAGGATGTAAGACAGGTAGCCTATGGCAAACACCACGATAGGCTCCAAAACTGCACAGATGTAATGTTTTTATCAACAGATGATAGAGCTACATTTCAGCTGTAAACTACATGTATATATACACCCAACACAACACATATGTGTGCACTGTACACCGTGCACTCACCATGAACATGCTCTGTAAACCTAGTGAAGAAGGCACCAGCCATGCCCATTACTAGACCAATGATAATACTGGCCACCACAACCACCACAAACTGAGCTATGCCTAGAAAGGCCTGCACAGGAGAGAAAGCGCACATGTGTATGGTGGGGTTAAGTTCATCTGTCAGTCAATCAGTAAACAAATAGAACAACGAATAGATATGTATACTAATTACAGAATTACAGCCTATGGGTCACCTGTAGGCTAAAGGTGTACAATGTATATATTCCCCTTCCTAGGCTGCAGCTCTTGTCATGTGATCATACACAATGTACATGAGTGTCAGTGGCTTACATCAGCTACAGTAATGTCTCTCTCATGTGACTCCAGGGATTCATCAAGTGGACGATTGGCAAATGCACCAAGTACTTGGAACAGTACAATAGTCACTGCATCTGTATACATTGTATATACACACGTATGTAAGAGATGCTATTGTTATAGTCATAGACTCATAGTATGTATACATGAAGTACATGTAACTGATGATCTCCATGTGTGATACTAATCAACTCCAGGTGATGGTGTGCACTAAATACCATTCAGTAGAGACTCTCCAAAGACAAGGATGTGCAGCATCTTGTTGACATGGATCTCATCAAACACAGCCAGTACCTGAACAACAAAACAGTGCACATGAACAAGTCTGTATTTTTCTCACAGACGAGTCAGGGGCAAAGTCCATATTGAATAGCCACTCTTGGCACCCCATTCCCAACACTCCTCCCCTCCTATGTGGTTGTCCTCTAACCCCACATGAAATACAGAGTGAGGTGGGAGAACTTGTACACCACTTGAGACATCTGCATATATATATATATATATATATATACATTGCATCGTCGCTGGGTGAGTTCTTCTCCAGGCCTTCTCCCTCTTTATATCATGTGGGGTCAAAGGTCAATCGACAAGGCAAGTTTTATGGTTGTTGAACCCTTGATCAGTGGCCCTACTACTGTACTCACAGTTCTAAATAGGCACCTGTACATGCACTAGGAAGTACAGTAAGAGATTATAGACTAGGCAATGGGCAAAGAAGGGCAACTCACTGCTACGGGGTCCACAGCTGCACAGATGGTACCAAAGAGAAGAGCAGATGAGATAGTGAAGTTGACTCCTTCCACAGAGTCAGCTGTCAGCAGCAGGCCTGCCTTGTACAGGCCAAATAGACAGAGACCTGGAGAGAACAGTCAGTCACACACATAACTAGAACCCTAGGTTCTTCCTGCACTATATATACATGTACATGCTACATGTATACATTTTTCCATGTGCGTAAAAACATTTACTTTTAGCTCACCTACTGCAAAGGCATTAAAAATGGTTCCCTGCATGGAAGAACAACGTAAATACAAGTGAAGACACACGCAAGAGTACAATATGCACAATCATATTCATGTACATGACTTTGAAAGACAAGGCAAGGCAACACAACACAACACAACAGAAAGACAAAGCAACAAGGCAGTTATTTTTTTTCTAAGAAACAAGGCAGTTATTTTTTCTTCTAAGAAAAATATATAGCTCCCTTGGGTGGGAGACATGTATACTCACTCACCGCCACAGCATACACTAGAATGGTTGGAAGGTTTTCAAAAAAGGCTCTGTTGTTGAGGAAGTATCCAGCCTCTAGGACAATTCTGAGAGAGGGAGAGAGTGAGAGAGGGAGAGGGAGAGAGAGGGAGAGGGAGAGAGAGAGGGGGAGAGAGAGAGAGAGGGAGAGGGAGAGGGGGAGAGAGAGGGAGAGAGAGAGGGGGAGAGAGAAGGAGAGAGAGAGGGAGAGAGAGAGGGAGAGGGGGAGAGAGAGGGAGAGGGGGAGAGAGAGGGAGAGGAGAGGGGGAGAGAGGAAGAGAGGAAGGAGAGGCAGAGAGGGGGGGGGGGGGGGGAGAAGGAGAGGTGAGTGGATGGAGAGAGTAAAGGGGTAGGAATGGAGTGTGAAAGCTACAACATACGGAGGAAGAAGATAGAGAAAGAAGAGGCCCGGAGTAAACGAGAAGGGTGGGGATTCTTCATTCTTACGATGACAGTCATTCAGGTAGAAACTACCACTGGAGAGAAGAGATATACCTGATGTACTTGCTGTAATACATGTGATGTGGGCTAACTGACTATCCCAAATCAGAGGAGGTATGACAGTATCACGTGATCGCAGTCTAATTGCAATTATTGCTGACACAGCAACCTATCTTCCATTTAAAATATATGGCGTGATAGGGCACTTTCCAGCATCTGCTGAAGCAACGCAGCAAAGTGAGGATCCCCAAAGGCTAGTAGGCAGTTGTACATACCATAGCCTATACCTCAAGAAAAAGAATTGAACTCGGGTGAACACCTACTGTTCCAGGAAATAGTAGAGGTCATGTAGCACTTCGTGGATATCTATTTTAATTCAGATTTGTCAGTCGTACCCATCTTTGGCCTATCCTCTATCTCTCTACTGAATTGTGATAGTATTCTGACTCTATAACTCTGTTAAACTATGCAATGAACTGAAGAGGTCTATGTATTTCCTCGCAGTATGCATCAGTTAATTGCATTCTTTAGTACGACTCATTACGTCATTGATTTCAGTGTTGTACCTCCTCTGATCCCAAATATACACTTGTCCTTAGTTTGCTGTGTTCATATGCAATTGTACTCATAATAATTAGACTAGGAACTATATATATATATATATATATATACATGTGTAGTGCTTGAGACTTACATGATGATTCCTCCGATGTGAGCACCTACCACAATCAGCATGCTGCATAGGCACACACACACACACACACACACACACACACACACACACACACACACACACACACACACACACACACACACACACACACACACACACACACACACACACACACACACACACACACACACACACACACACACACAAACACACATGCTTGGTAACTACAAATTTATCACTTAAAATAGGAAATGCAATCCCAGAGGTCATAAATTTTCCTGGGGGCCATGCCCCCAGACTCCCCTAGATGTTAGTGCTTCACTGACAGTCCCCCCCCCCCAACCTGAAACCATGTGGTTAACTATAGTAATCTGCATACACAGCTCACCATGACTCTGGTATGTTATTAGCAACAGGACGCATGATATTGTGATGCCACACTGTGGAAACAAGTAACAAAACTGTGATGTGGACTGTATAACTGTTTGTTTCATAATGTCAATACATTAACCTGATTCAGATGATGAACAGATCATTCAGCATACTAAGTCTACATGTACATATGCATGTTTGGTTCCAAGTCTTCCATGTTACATGTAACTATAAGACCCACACACTGTGTGTGAGCCCCACCCATTTTGCTGCTCACAGCCACAGCATGCATAATAACAAGGAAATTAGAATTCCACTACACGGAAGTGCTAGTATATTGTTAGTTTTACTCCTCCAGGAAAGGTCCTACACAAAGCTTATGTTGGCAGTGAATAAGGTGCTTGCAATGGCACGATATAGTCCTAACTGCAAGAGGAAGATGATAATGCAGAGCTTTAGCAATCTTACACATGACTAGTAGTCAACTTTGAGAGTCTTATATTATCATGTATAGAAACACTACCAGGACACGTTATATCTCCAAGAATGTTCATAATTGAAGCTTTCAGCAGTTTCGTTTATACAAGGCTAATGGTGTATTGGTTCCACCCTACTAGACTCTCTGATGATTGCAAAACTCTACTTACCAAAGGATACCACCCTACTCGCCTTCACAATCACAAAATCTCAACTAAAGCTCAAGTAGACTTGGTGCTCATTAATTGAAATTAATCAGGGTCGCTTACTGTGTGTACGTACGCACAGCAACCTCCCACTCTCACCTGTCTTAGCTAGAACCACCAGGAGAATGAAGCAAACGACCATCAACTCTATCTGCAGCTCCTCGAACTGCACCGTGACCACACGGACCTCGGAGTCGAACTCCTTCTCCTCCTCTTCGCATCCTTCCACTTGTAGCTCCTCGTGAGAGGGTTCGAGCAATTGTGGATGAGTCTGACTCACTAATAGCAGGAGTGAAAGGATCAATGAATATCCGCTGGAGGGGCTAAACATGTTGCCTCGCGCGCCAACTTACACCGCGAGTTATCGCGACCTTTGACCCTCTTGTTTACTCATCAGTCATAATTATTTTGTTGCTAGTATACATCATTGTGGTGGGTAATACGTAGATGTGAGTGGTGCTACAGGCTGAACAGGAGGAGGGGTGCTAGTTGCAGGAGGGTATGGAGGTAGTCCAGGTGCATCTGGGGTTACGCTGTAAGGTGGAGGGTAGTCTTTATCAGTGGGATTTGAATAGTTGGTAGTAGGGGGAGGGAACTGCTGTGGGGGTGGTACATGTGTTGCTGTGTTGATAGGTGGTGGAGGGTGGATGGTCACAACTGGAGCTGCCTGAATCCTCCTTATCCTCCTAGATCTTCTGTAGGAGCCACCTCCAACACCACAACAGACTGTCCCTACCAAAATAAGCAGCACTAGCACAAGGATGATGGCTATCACACCACTCCTTGAGCTACCTGTGAAATAATGCAGACACACAGCTGTATGGCACCACCATCACGTGCAGACAGAGAATGTGAAATGCCTTGTGCCTGGCCTATTCTCATCTATATGCATGTACAGTGACACATAATCATACAACTCTCATAAGCTCTATTATCAATGAGCTAAGTGATGAGTCATACAGGTGGTCATAATTGTGTTGACTGTGAGTCATATGCAGTTATGTTAAGGAATTGTAGGAGACAACGGTATAATACCATCATCACTACCTGAATTAGTGCAGCTGTGCTCATCAGAGTTGTCCCAGCAATCATTGTACCCATCACATCTTTGAGAACGTGAAATACAGTAGCCGTTAGAACATCTGTACTCACTAGAGAGACAGGGACCTATTTGCATGAGGGAGTGGGAATAACCATCACCAGCAGACACAAAATATACTAGCTAAGCACACACTGATAATTATACAGACCAGAGTATTTGTGTGTAAGTGTGTTTTTTTACCACATTTTTCTTCGTCAGTGGCAAAAATGCCACAATCAGAAAATCCGTCACAAACTTTGGTATAATAAATACATCTGTCATTGCACTCGAACTCGTCAGAGTAGCAGTGATGACCTGTACATATAATGAAGAATGCATGAGTTAGTCAAACACTGAAGTCCCTTGCGTCCAATACTGGCGTGTCAAACATTCTACATGTGTCTACGTATCAGTTCCGACACTCTAGCCATGTTCACTCCAGCTTACATGCCCAACAGTGTGCTATACTTAGCTTACCTTCGACTGCAGCTAGACACATTGCCACAAGAAGAAGAAGTAGAGTGTTCATTTCCAGTGCCTAGATCTAGCTACGCCCATTTTTATGCAGAACCATAGATCTACGCATGCGCACAGATGGTTTTTAGATTAGCGTGTACATGTATGTATACTAGTTTAGCCCATGGAAAGTCCCTAGATCTATATAGTTTACTTCCACTGAGCCACGACTGCACTGTACACTAGAATCCCAGTAACTAATCCTGAGTTCGATTCCCAGGGAAGACGACTTCTACTGGGAATCGAACTCAAGATTAGTTACTGGTATTATGTAATGATGCATCAGCTACGAAGATAGCTCCTCTGCCACTGAAGTAACTCAAAGAAATGAGACGAAGACGTCGGCCATAAAATATCCCTACACATGGAGATCTAGATCTATATATGATAGCTGTTCTACTCAGAAAGGTGGTTATCGTGGGATACATTCCATTAACTATGTTTACACAACAGCATAATTACCATTCCAACGACGGAACGCGACCACAACTATGTTAACAAAACTGGCCGAAAGAACAGTCGTAGATCTGCAGCCTTACCAACATGGCTGTGTTTATGGGAGCTGCGTTCTCTCCTCTAGGAGCTGTAATGTGTTTACTGACTTCACTTATACTATACCTCGTCTACAGGTACGCGCGAGAGGCCATCTCTTGTCATTTGAATTTGCGAAGAAAATATTTACTGCAGGCTTTTATACGCGCCATATCATGTGCATAAGCAGTATGGCATCAAAGGGCCAATACCTGAACCATTCTGGGGAAGCTATTCAGAGATCAAGAAAATGGTAACAGAAACAGTAAGGTGTGCACGTGTAGCTATCAGTTTGAGGTAGCTAATACGTCACACCAAAATTATTACTGTATGCTATTGTAAGTCTCGATATTAGCATCATTTGACTCTGTGTTCTTTAGAAGCTGAATAACTTCTTGGAAGAGGGACAAAAGAAATATGGATCTTTCTTTGGGTTAGTATACGTACAAAAGGCAATTTGACATGTAACAATGATTAGAAGTTTACTATAGGACACTGAGGACAAATTGACCAGAACTATATATAATTATAAGCATTTAGAGACTGAAATTCACTCCATGCACTAAATGCACTTTTTGGTTCTACCATTCCTGCACTTTAGGTTCTACATTGGCAGCAAGTTCAATGTGGTTGTCTGTGATAGGAAGTTGATTAAACAAATCATGATAGATCATGGTGACAACCTGCACTGCGGAGGAACTTGCACGGTAATGCTTTCAGTAGTGCACGTGTGCATAATATATGAGCAATTCATGTATAGGAGAACTATTTGTATGTATTGTTTCAACCTTTATTGCAGTCAGCATGTTAAATTTTGCTTGTACATGAATTTCATAGGTATGGAATCAAATGGTACTAGAAGCATTAAAGGTCCCAAGTGGTCTACAGGTGGCATCAGGTCATAGAAGGAAATCTGTGGTCACACCTGTTCTCTCTGCAGTGAACATCAGACAGGTATCATATGGCTATGTAGGAGTATATACATATACTCTAGTTGTTGATTACTGACTGTGTGTATATGGAAGCTAGATTTGCCATATATATCATATAGCATCACTGCCATTGACTGCATGCAGCTAATGAGTATATTGGACTTAGGCAATTTAGCATCATCATTATGATACACACGAATGACTTGCTATACTGACTCTCTGTGCCTCAACTCAATTGCAAGCTTAAGGACCGATAAGAAGATGACTACATTCATAGTATATATTCAGTATATTCCTTTCCACATTCCTATGTGAGTGTATATTCCATATTCTTAAATGTCAATCTACTCCTATACCATACAGATGGTTCCTATCATTAATAATGAATGTACACAATTAGTGCAGAAAATTGCTGAAGCTGCAAAATCAGAAGAGAGCATCGATGTTCACAAGTATGCAGCAGTGTACACACCACTAACTAGAGTAACGTGAGATAGATTAGCAATACATGTATATATGGTAAAGGGCATGCATATTGGGGCTCATGAACAATCACACGTATAGTATACGCCAATATAGAACTTACTGAATAGGGCTAACACACCAAAAACGTCAAGTACCACCACTAACAAGGAAAAACACATAAACACGTAACATAACATTAACATATATAATAGTGATAGGATATATAAAAAAATAGATTTTCTGATGCGAAGTTTAGGTCATGTATAAAGTAGAAAAATAATAAAAATAGTTCTCTCAAAAATAAGCATCTCTCATAGCACAGCACACACACACTAGCAACCATAGAATCTTACCAATCCATCCAATCAACATCAACAGGAGAGCAACAAAGATAGTAGAGTTAGGGTGCCCAGCCTTGAGAACTGGGACTGGTGGGTTTAAGATATCTTTTATAACCGGTTAACTCTACCCACACACCCTTCCTCTAACTAACATATCAAACAACAGGAAACCACCAACATACACCAATAAAACCATACCCTAGTTAAGAAGAAAGAGAAGAGAAGAGAAGCCAGCATTAGGCCTAGCCAGTGTTAGCAATTCATTACTAAGAAATGGTGATAGACAGGAAGTAGGCTCTTAAATACATCGGTCATGTGTCCACCACAATGTTACATCTATAAGTAACATGTTTACTTAGGGCCATAACAGCAGATGCCGGTAAACATATGCCATCATGTATGTGGTTCTTGACACTGGTGCCGAATTTATTAAAGAGTGATGCATGCCTACGACTATAGCGTTTAAATCTATTACACAATCTTGTATACCAAAAGCCTTGTCTTATCAACCTAGATGTAATCATGTAATGCCGTTTAATAAATGCACTATATTCACAGCAAATCCTACTAATTCTGATCAGCTGTGATATATATACACCATATGCTGGGTTAGTGGGAATATTACTACTTAAGAAAGGAAAATTTACAATATCAAAATTAAAATTATCTCGTTTATCAAAAATAGTAGTAAAAAATCTATGCTGGCCTAGGGTTATACATATATCTAAATATGAAACGCACAGAGGATTCTCAGTTGTTCTCTTTAAAACTAACTCAGGGGGGTAGATATTAGCTATTTCATCGGAAAAACCAGGGTTATTAAATGTTAACAGGTCGTCTATATATCTAACTGTATTATTAAACCTCCTTGCTTGTAAAAAGTTGGTCTTTATTAATTTCTTCATGTAAGTATACTCATAGTAAAATAAGTATAAATTTGCGAGCAAAGGGGCACAGTTTGTACCCATAGGAATTCCGATGTGTTGTCTAAATATTTTATTACCTACCCCTATGAAGATGTTATCTATTAAAAATTCTATCAGCTCAATCAGCTCACATGCACTTATGTTGATATCATTGGAGCATCCTAGAGCCCAGTATGCCTTACCATGCCTGTTAATAGACAGGTATTTCGCCCCTCTTATTTTGTAAGCTTCTTCAATTAGAATTTTAAGATTATTCTTCAATGAATTATGTGGAATGTTAGTATAGAGTGTAGCAAAGTGCATGACTGCCTTTGGCTTTGCAACTAATTTGTTAGAAGGGCATAGAGTTGATGGGCTTTATTGCTCACTGGAAGTCGATAATAAATCAGGCATGTATGGATTGAGGTCTAGAAGTAAGTCCTCTCACACAAGAGGTTACCTGGTAGCTTCCAACATGTATCTTCTAGTATAACTATTAATACATGTGTTTTGACTCAATATAGGCTTTATATGAAGTTTGCTATGGAGACTATCATGACCACTACATTTGGCGAGGAAGGAGACGTGAAGACTGGTGGAAAGAGCAGTCAACTGGCAACAGCCACCACCGAGTTTATCACTGCTTTCCTGGACAGCAAGAACAGTATTGGTCTGGAGGACATAACAGTCATTTTGTGTATGTTAGCAAGAACAGTATTGGTCTGGAGGACATAACAGTCATTTTGTGTATGTTATGAATAAGGGAATGGTAGTGAGATCTATATAACACAATCATAGAAAATATGCAGTTATGTGTGCATAATTCAAAGTTATATATCATGCCATTGGGCCAACTAGGCTTGTTTGTTGGACTCACCAATTATGTGGTAGACACTTTTTGAGACCAACCTCAAAGTTTTCAGTACTTTTATGTCTGTCAGGATTTCACCCTAGAGTAGCTTCCCCATATATCATTATGCATATAATGATGTAAATTGACTGCAAGCAACAAATTTCATGGTCAAAACACACTATGCTCTCTTCTACAGCTCATTTCTCCCTGCTTAAGCCCCTGGTGGCTCACTTGGCGGGTCGGCTGACTCCCAGTAAGGCTCAGCTGCGACTGCAAGAGACTGGACCCAGACTGGTGGAAGCAAGACGTACACACACTTCATCCCCGCAGGTTAGTGTACAAATACATGCCTTACACAATGCTGATAGTATAAACACACAACTAGTGTGCGTATAACACAATCATGTGTGTCACTTATTTCGCATGCATACATAAAACATACAAGTAGGTATTCTGTTTGGAAATATGTTATAATAATATTAACTTAATTCCAGTGCAGTACAAGAATTATGTATACAGGCACATTTTTGTCATTCTTGTTTGTTTAATTATGTATACACTAATAATTTATAACAAACAACTTCTTCTTGCACATGTACTAGTATATACACCTGTACTACAGCTAGTAATACCATAACAATTAAGTGCTATTGTCTCACATAGGATCTGCTGCAAGTGTTGCTGGATACAAAGCCTGAAATGGAAAATGGCAACAGCCAGACAATCTCAGATGAACAGGCCTTGACCTGTGCTGTGGAGTTCTTGATATCAGGCTATGGGACCACAGCCAGTGTGCTGTCATACGTATCCTACATGTTAGCTTTACACGCTGAGATACAGCAGAGGGTGCAGGCAGAGATTGATAAATGCTTCAAGAAGAAACCAGTGAGTGGTTATGTCATTGTTTCCCATGTCAATGTTTGTACACCACCACACAGAACACACAAGGAAGAATATATGTTACCTGCATGTTATAAGTTGATGCCGTGTTTTGCAGGATAAACCACTGTATGAAGCTAGTCTGCTCTTACCCTACCTGGACTCAGTTATTAAGGAGACTATGAGGCTCTACCCACCAATGGCCATGTACATAATACATGTATATTATGCACTTTCTATATATATACATGTATGCACATATGACAGAGTTGGATTGTTGTTTGGGACTCACTTCAGACACTTTCTTACATATTAAAGATGCAGATTACTTGTGTTTTAACACACTTCAGATTGTGCCGTCATTGTGATGCTGATATTGTGCTAGAAAAGCACACATTGCCAAAGGGAGCAGAAGTCTACATACCAATATTCCTAGTTCACAGGAACCCAGAAAGCTGGCCACAGCCCTACATGTTCAACCCTCAGAGGTGACCATGTATGTACACGACCAAGTGTTACAGTTCAATGGCAAATGCTATATATATATAGCATGATTATACACTGCACACTGCAAATGCATAAGTACATGTAGTGATTTTTGTGTATCATGACAATGGCATACTGCAGATACCTGTACCTCTGGTACCCACGAATCATGAGCTTTCATTTCACCATTCTAGGTTCAGTAACGATAAGACCCAGCAGCCGATGAGGGAGGCCTACTTGCCATTTAGTACAGACTCTCACAATGGTATTGGAATGAAGTTTGCTCTGGCGGAGATTAAGATGGCACTCGTTGCAATACTGCGTCACTACTCATTTGTCAGGTCACCCAACACAGAGGTAAGGGGAGATCCCTGAAATATCAAAGACTAATGATCACCATAACATGTACATCTATTAGGTTCCTCTCCAGATAGAACACGGGCTTGTAGGTACTCCAAAGAATGGAGTACTTCTACACATCCTACCCAGATGACCATCACACTCTATGACACTAGTAGTCCTTTCATGTTTCAATGCACTAGGTTTACATATTTATCAAATCTTAGATTTTTATGCAGCAATTAAAATTTTTACCACAGTATTTTGTATACCATCAAGTTTGTTTTAGTTACATTGGGCAACATTCACAGTTCAAGTTATTAGTGTTGAACACTTCAATTATACTTGGCAGAAAATAATACAAAAACACTTAAGTATTTATAACACATACATAAATGTATATACAAACAATATCATAGCAGGATATAAATATGTCCATCACTTGCCCCATCGTTTACTCTAAAATTAGAAAAAAACAACAACATAAACTACATGCATGGAAACTACTTGCTGCTGAAGGTACTTGCACGATCTTGAAGGTATGTACATCTAAGTCTAGACTGTCATAGACCAGCTAGGCATACACAGTGCTAATGAGGGCCAATCAGCCCGAAACAGCTGTCTGCAGTTTGCCTAGTTTGCTCTGTGCACACCTTATTTCCATGTTTGTATGGCAGTCTCATACCAACATGACTATACACACGTACATAGTAACCATTGCCTATTTGGTTGCTGGTGTTCTGAATACAAGGCATAATAGCACTGCACACCTACATGTATGTATACCCCTCCTAATTGGTTTCACACCTATACATTTTCTGTCAAAAACAAACTATATACATTATATATACCACATTGTGTTCTTGTCATATGTGTTTGCTCACCTTATTTCTCCTAAGTAGTTCCAGTTCATCCGTCTGTTGCATCATCTTGTCATTGAGCTCACACAGGTGGTCAGACATGGTGCTGAGCTGCTTCTCATAGTTACTGGAAGTGGTTGCCAGTTGGTCCTACAGCAGCACAACAATTGTACATGTACATATCCAGGCATAGCCAAAATACACTTGTTGGTTAGCATACATGTAGTGGAACCCTCTAATCAGGACACCCCAAAGTGCAGACACCTTGACAAATGAACATCACTTGTCATTTCAAAATAAAATGTACCATGTTCATGTATCCTTCAGCCCTCGAAAACAGGATACCTACATTTTCTAATACAAGTATACACCTCCACATCTTGCAGCAGGCATACATACACTGCATGTGTTCACCTGTAGCTGTTGAATAGTCTCCCTAGCACTGTCCAGTTCCTGACTTAGCTTGACACGTATGGCGGAGTTGTGATTAAGTTGTTTCAAAACAGCACGACTCTACAGCAAGAGTGAGACAGACAGATGGTGTACACATACATCCGTGTTATAGCCTTGTCCCCAGACTCTCCCTCGCACATGCATATAACGACTTTGCACCAGAGCAACTATGGATGCAAAGGTCGCTCGTTGTACGTTTGCAGGGGAGAGCCTGAGGATGAGGCTATCCATGTTATATGAGGTACATGTACCTACCTCAGCATAATAATGAGCTGCTTTACTGTCTACTTCTTGCATCTGTGAATGAGCATGAGTAGACACATGACAGTACATGTACAAGAAGAGTGGCCTCTGACAGCCAGTGTACCAAGATATCTCTGACTACAACTGAAATGTTTCCTCTTCCTTTACACACAGGACATTACACATGTACCTCAGCCTTGACTTCAGATATCCTCTTAGTAAAGTGTTTCCTGATCATCTCCTCTCTCACTGCCTCGTCACTAGACTCCTACGTACATACACGTCACACGTAAACACATTCAAATATGCACATATTACATACAGCTACATGTACACTAGGAGTGAAGCAACATTCCTACACATACATGTATGCATGTAAAGTACACCATAACACACCTCTCCCTGAGCAGACAGGTTACCAACCTATTGAAAGGAGAGGGAGAATCTATAGTAGACACATGTAGAGCATCTAATATGGATACTCTTGGGGACAGAAGAAATTGAATTTCTGATTTGCAAAGTGTCCTAATGTCGGTCAACAATACATGTAATGGGGGTATGACAAGGGTTAGTTATATTCCATTGCATACCAATCTAACATTTATTCATGTATACAATATAGAGAAGTCGGTAAGCAGGGATACTCATACTGCTACTTACAGATCCAGACAGTGACTGAGACTGAGGATTGCTTCCTATGGAACTCTGTAGGAAATACAAAATATAGTCTTATAACTGGCCTGGTGACAGATGTACACATTGTTGGTAGACACACAGAGGCTGAAAGCAATGAGGCAAAGGAGGAAAGACTGTTTACCACCTTTGCTGTTATGGTTACCCAATGTGTCGTGAAGTGGCAATGGACCAGAGTACAGCCTGATTCTACTATCGTTAAAACTAGAATGAATGCACTAAAGTGCAGAACCCTCGGCGCCACCATGTGCGCGAATCCTTGAACATGCACATGCTATTGAAATGCTAATATGTGAATGTGCGGTTTCCAAAATGGCCGACTGCACGGATAGCATACAATGCAAGAAGTGGTGTATCTCTGCAACAGAGCAGCTTCAGAGAAATCTACACAAATATTTGGACCTTCGTTGCCCGTTGAATATGTGGTATCCTTTTGAGGTGAGTTGTTGATTAACGTACACACACACACACACACACACACACACACACACACACACACACACACACACACACACACACACACACACACACACACACACACACACACACACACACACACACACACACACACACACACACACACACACACACACACACACACACACACACACACACACACAGGACCAACACTACAGTAACCCTCCACTGCGCATGCGCACTGAGGGTTAATGATCATGCCAGGTGTACACACATACCCTGGATGTACTGAGGGACTGCTGGTGAGACTGGGAAGGGGAGATAGCACCATTATGGTTGGTTGTAAGCCGAGACAAATCCTCTTCTAGCTTTTCAACTTTCTGTGGTAAGAGGCAAAGACAAATAGTACAACACACGACAGATAGCAATCAAGTGAATTGGATACATCTGCATCAGGATCACATGTAGCATGCACACATTATACCTTCTTCTCCTTTTCATACTTGATGCCTAACAACTGCAGGTCCAGCTTCGACTGTTCCTTCTCCTACATGTAGACATACACGTATGGACACAATACTTACATACACATAATGTGTATGCGACCCATACATGGACCTGTGTGTGAGTAAGCTAAAGGACATACTGACCTGCTCTAGTCTGACAATTGTTTCCTGACTGCTTATCACCTGAATACAATACATGTACATGGAAAACATGTGTATAGCACACTAGCCAAAAGAATTCAGAAAGAAAGAAAGGAAATCCACCTCACCAACTCATACAAGACGTACAACACATATACACAAGATATGTCCAGCTTTGAGAACTGGGGGTGGTGGGTTAACTGATCTTTTGTGGCATACCAAACATATTACATACGTATTACGTGTCAGCTTGTAAGAAGAAACATATCAACCACCTCAAACACATAGTATATGTAGGTATCTGTTTACACACGTAATATCATGCAAGTCCCTCTGATAGATACATGTACATGTTTCCATGTGTGTTTCGTACCTGTTTGGAGAGTGTTTCTCTGTTCTCGGATGTACTGGACATACAGCGAGCATGGTATAGCGCCAGGGTATATGGAACAGACTCGGGACACTCCTATCACACAGTAACAAAATCTAGACATACTGCATGTACTGGAGAGAAGACACATTACCTTCTTGAGACCTCTAATGTAGCTAGTGGCCCTTTGCCTCAGTCCCAGTACTACTAGAGATGTAGAGTCCTGAAGGTACAGAAGGAAGGGGACTAACATGTACAGTACATGTATAAGTAGTATATGTAGCTAATGGCCTTCACATACCTTGGTCTCTGAGCTGGCAGGTGTGCTCTGTGCAAGAGCAGTACTAAATACCTCATTGTGCTCCTCCAACAACTCACACATCTGTAACACATATCATACACCCATGACACTACTGGAGTATGCATGCATGTAGATTCAACAGATTTGAAAGCCTTAACATAGCACGTTCTTGTAACTAATGAACATGTAAACCATGATGCCCAGAACATACTTAAGCTGTTAATACACACGTACTTGCTGTGCAGTCTTCATGAGTCCTGACAGGACTGATACTACACACTCATTGGTAGTATTGAGCCTCTGAGAGGTGTTGGGTAGCTGATACTCAATTGTAATCTTAGTGGAGTACAAGTTATGTAGTGCTGTGGAGTGAGGGAGAGGAGGAGGAATAACGAGAGAAGTACAAGATAGTAAAGGAGAGAGAAGGTAGAGACAAATTGTATTCAATGTACCTATTGGTGCAAGCAAAGCCATCCATACACATCAGCAGGTACATGTATGTACATGTACATGTGTACAGTTACCTATCCAGGTATACTAAGCAGGCCAAACTGCTTAATCAGGTACATTCGACATATGGTATGGACAATGGAGTGAGTTAATATGTACATGTATGGTGGTATAACTTCAGATGCTCAAAACTTCAGTGAAAAGGTTGCCCCAGATTTATATTGACAAACAGGCCCCGGGGAAGGTACACGGACATGTGTAGCTGTCAAACCTTCTAGGACACTGCTAACATCTCTGAAACTCAGTTTAAGTTTCTGCAAACATACAGGTAGATTAGCCGCTGGGACACCATCTGCTGGACCTGCATGGAACAGATACATGTATGTAGTACTGAGCATACCACCCCACATGCTTACTATTAGGTTACATATAGCATCAGTGGTTCATACAGGATTTTAAGTATGGGGGGGGGGGGGGGAGCGTCTTAGTGATTACGTACACATGTACAATCCCTATTATATTGTTACTATGCATATAATTAAATCCAAGAATCTAGGGGTGGGGCGGGGGGGGGGGGGGAGGAACTCAGGCTAGGGGGGGATATCCCTCCTTGTATGAAACGCTGAGCATGTAGCATAGTACACATAGCCAATGCTGTAGTATGTACAATCTGAACCTACACTATACACATTACTGACTCATTCACCTCTGGCCAGTATAGAGAGGTAGCTATCAGTGACGGAGAAGGCAGCCACAAGTTGTGGCAGTGTGTTAGTCAGCTGTATGTTAGTGTCTGTGAGTTGAGCTCCACACACACTCTCACCACACTCCTCCTGTAGGCTGTGTGTACGTGTGTGTGTGTGTGTGTGTGTGTGTGTGTGTGTGTGTGTGTGTGTGTGTGTGTGTGTGTGTGTGTGTGTGTGTGTGTGTGTGTGTGTGTGTGTGTGTGTGTGTGTGTGTGTGTGTGTGTGTGTGTGTGTGTGTGTGTGTGTGCACATAAAGAAGTGTACATTGTTTGAGGTGTGTGTGTGTGTGTATGTGTTTGTCCAACCTGAGTTGCAGGTAGGGTGTGAGTGTCTCCAAGTATGTTACCAGTCTGTGGTGAGCCAACACAAAGTCCGCCAGATCACTACCAGTTGTCTGCAGGAACACCACACACTATGAACACTGGCGTATTGATACCATGCACAAGAATGGTCAGCATTGTGTAGGCAAGCAGAGCAAACCCACCTAGTCCTAAAATAAATAAGCCAGCTTTACGTTTGTGCGTAACATGAGGACATCCCTGTGTCCCATAAGAAGTACACTGTTTATACATCCCCCCCTGCAGTGATCAAAGTGATCAGGGGAAAGTTGGTCGATCCAATATATAGAACCACGGCAGTTAAACGACTACATGGACTCACTCAGCTCACCAATTACATGTAGGTGGGAATTTTTATGCATAAATTATCATTGCTTATACACTCCTGATAATCTGCATATGTTACTTGTATGTCATGTGATTGATGATACTAACATAATTCAACCATGTGTACGTACATGAAACAATAGAAAGCATATAGCTATTTGTCATGCTAGTTTTTCAACAGCAACAGCTCCAAGTACACATCTCTCCTCATTCATAGCAGGCAGTGGGTGCCATTTCCTATCCACAGGGTCATAGAGGTCGGCCAAGCAGAGTTTCTCCCTTCCCCTATGGCCTCCCACCACTACAATGTTGCCATTCACTACAGCAGCTGCAAACCCTGCGCGAGGGCTGGGCATCTGACACTCTGTACTCCACTGGTTAGTGTCAGGATCATAGCGGTACACATCACAGTTCTCCTCTTTATGTGTGAGTCTACATGAATCCCTACCGCACAGAATATACATAGTATTTGTGTGGTAGACTGCAGAGGCATATCTACAGTAGGGGATGGTGGTTTTAACTTGTGTCCAAGTGTCGGTGGAAATGTTGTAGATTTGAACAATGTGTAGATCACCGAAACCTTTACCGAGAACGTAGATTGATTTCTTGTGAGAGACGGCAATTGGACTGCCCACTTTGTGGGGCATGTTGCTGATATATTGCCACTGGTTGAGCTCTGGATCAAAAACCTCAGCCGAGTCTAGCGGGACACACAGTTTACGCTGACCTCCTATTGCATAGATTTTGCTATCAATAGTCACACAGGCAGCAAACATGCGAGCTTGATTCAAGGGATGCACAGGGGCCCATTGCTCTCTGGTCTGGTGAAACACCTCCACTGAACTAAGTACATTCTTTCCATCATGTCCTCCGACTGCATACACCTTGCCACCAAGTGACGCTACCCCGAGTCGCTTTCTGGGCTGGATCAAGGGTGGTCCCTGTTTCCAGAGAGCAATATCTGGGTGATACCACTCAACAGACTGGACAGTTGACTGGCCGTCCCATCCTCCGATTGCACAAAGAACCTGATAAGGGGTCCGTTGCCGTAGTTGAGACGGACCAAGCTGAAACAGTCAGGGCAAGTGGTATGAATTTAACAGCAGCAAATAGGGCCTTATAATACAATGTGGGTGTACATGTACACACATACACATGCAATACTACATGAGCTTAGACAAGAGAGATGTATGTAACTCAGTTGCAGTGAAACAGTGTAACTGTCCATGGCAGATTAACTGTATGGAATAAGCGTTCCAAAAGAAGGCAACAAATGTACAAGCTCAGTTGCTTTGACAGCACAGAATACAGTTCTCATTGACTACCTTTGGGCATATTGCTTTCCCTGAGTTTTATGATGTGTAGCTAGTAAGCTAATGTATATAAAGTCACTAGTAAGTACAGTCACTGCACAAGGCATTGGGATACATATGCACATAATCCTTTGTAAAACACAACATTGATACTGCCTACCTGTATTTGTGCTGCACTACTACTAACTGAGAGATGATACAAGAGAGCCCTGCGCACTAGCTCCATGCACTCAGGACTAGCAGAAACAAGACTGTGGGTCCACACTCGTTCTAGCAACACATCCGGAGGCAAAAGTGGCATACGGACAGCACACAGCACTTGGCGTGTATAACACGAGCGAGAATTAACATCGTAATCCAGCCATCGCAATGCAGCTTCCAATACAATATCTTCTCTGTCTACCCAGAGATGGTTGCTGGAGAGATAAGAATCTAGTTGGTTGAGTGTCATCTCCAGGAATGCTGGCTGCTGGCTGACTGATACAAAGTGATTATGAGAGTAGAGTCGAGCCGCTCTGTAGAGGTTGCGACAAGTGTATGTGTCGGCAAACTGAAGCAGATCGAGACAGTTAGTTGGGTTAATGCAACATTGAAGGTAGTCACAGATTGCCTGCTTGACTTGGACAAACTGAAGCATCTCTGATGCTGCGACCAGCAGCGGTGCACTTGTGTAAGAAAATGATATTTGAGAGGTGTATGCAAATTCAACCAAGCTCTCAACAGCAGCAGGATCCACATTCTTCAGCTCTGCCACACCACTCCTCCCCTCTCGCATATCAGATGAAAACATGGCAGCAAAGAATGGACTAGCAGCAGCCAAGACAAGCTTGTGAGCATGTAAACGACATTCTCCAATCTGCAATTCCACATCACAGAGTATGCCGTCCCCTCGCATCTGGTTGAGCTGTTGTAGGAGATCTGAAGAGTGGCTGACACTAAAGAATGATTGGCTATCACAAGACCTCGAGTTCATGATGAATAGTATCATCACAAAAAGTGTACTGGTTGAAATGGTGATCCTCATTCTTTTATCTGACGCATAAATCTATTTATAGATAACGTGTACCTATGTACACATATATAGCAATGACGTACATGTATATGTACAGTAAAACTATGGGAAAATGAGTACCACATTGCAAACGCATGCATTAATGCTCATACATGTACATGTACATTTTACCACATGCAATCACCAATTCACACACACACGTACACAATAAACTACAGCCACGAGATGATGGGTAAGATTATAGTCATTAGAACTGCTATTTCAGCAAAAACAGATCATATCTGATCTCCATGAGATCAGTAGGTCTATATATAGAACTTTAAACATGATGTCAAACAATTATACTGGTATTATGATGTTGAAGTGTTTTTAATGTGCATGCAGGAGCATTATCTACACTAGAATGTGGAATATATGATTTAATGTACCTGCCTCCTAGGCAAGTACATACATGTAGCTATAGGTCATGTGATCAGTAAAGCACACACTTAAGAGAATTGTGTATATTATCAGAGTACCTGAGCATATGGGTTAGAGTGGAGTTTGTCATGGTATTGTGAGAATGAGGAGATGAGTGGTTTAGTGTAGGATGAAGATGAACTGTGCAGCAGTTTACATAGCTGGATGTAGTAGAGATACATGTAGTATGGTTCAGGCCAAGGTTAATGTACACATGTACCTTTTGGTTAACGGCAGAAATCTGCCCACCTGTAGCAGTGTCAATAGGGTATGTTTTGCAGCGCTGCCCATTGTGTGTGTGTGTGTGTGTGTGTGTGTGTGTGTGTGTGTGTGTGTGTGTGTGTGTGTGTGTGTGTGTGTGTGTGTGTGTTAGAGAGAGGGAGGGTATGGGAATGGGAAGAGTAGAGAGCAATACAGTAGAACCTCGGTTAACCGAACTGCAATTATCCAAACTCTCGATTATCCGAACAGGTGCTGACAAGTAAATTCGCTTAATTAGAACAAGTTATATGCAATACTACAGCTTACGCACTGTAGGCAACTGCACGTGTTGTTGAAAATGCCATCTGTTGCTGCTCAGGGAGTCCATATGTCCTTGTAAACACGATGGCCTCGTATCACATTTAATGGTTGAAACTGCCATCCTACACGCTAAAACCACGCAAATGTGAACAGGCATGTAGATGTACTTATCCAAACAAATTCAGTCACTTGAAATTTCATTAAGCCCAGAGGTGTTCGGATAACCGAGGTTCTACTATACACAAAGTATGGTATAATGTATATACATACACATGTACATGGCTTTATTACAGGCAAGTAGACTTATCCCAACACTTACATATACTATGACCTTTGAGCCCACCCATGTCAATATATACTTAATGACAGGAGTCAACCCCACAACCCTAGGTAGCCAGATACAATACCATAATACATTTGTGCCCTCTACCTGCTGTAAGTAGGAGTGAAGTGTAGAGAGTTGAGTGACAAATGTAGTAATCAGTTCTAGACTGGCTCCAAGGGAGACAAGCACACGTCCCTGCAGCTTTGCATCCACTACTTGCACATTCAGGGCAGCATAGTGCTCAGGAAGGCCTGGGAGGGAATTGGAACAGGTAGCCTTGTAACATGTAGCTGACCTGGTAGTGACCCTGCCTAAGGCAGCTGACATTCAGTACACACGTACATACTTGTTGTTTGTAAGATACAGTTGCTGCATGCAGTTGAAGTGGAACAAACCACAAAGCAAGCCAACCAGATGTTGTTTTTAGAAAAATCCATGTCAGCATATATGTACATGTATGAGAGAACTACAATGTATGTACACATATGTGACCATTACAGTACATAGTGTGTTGTAATTCTCCCTACCAGTGTCTGATCTTCCATCCAAACTAACTAAACCTGATGTAGGAGAGACAGGAGGTAAAGTTACATGTACATACAATGAGAGAACATACACGTATAATATGCACACAATTGCATGCACACACTTGTCCATTAATATACATGGAAATACATGTGCATAGCACACTAGCTATGAAAGAAGTAGGAAGAAAAAGAAAAGATGTTGTTTTCAGAAAACATGTATGAGAGAACTACAGTGTATGTACACATATGTGTAAAAACATGTAAGACTGACCAATTGGGGAAGACGCCCGTAATCTGCTACTAAGCTCTTGTTCTCTGGATAAAGAGTGTGTGTGTGTGTGTGTGTGTGTGTGTGTGTGTGTGTGAGTGAATGAGTGAGTGAGTAAGGGAGGGAAGGAAGGAGGGAGAAAGGGAGTCAGTAGTAGTGTGGTTAGGATCAGTGTATGTGTGCTAAAACACACATTAAGTCCTGTTGTGAGATCCTTATGTATCAAGGGTGACTACTTGCTTTTTACATGTACATCTGTTGACGCTGTGTGTACTGTGTACTGAGAAATTTCACAGTTGAAATGTGCTTATAAACATGTTACGCAAAAATAATTTAATGGACAGGGATCATGTGTAGGGTGAACTGTGAATGAATGCAAAGTAAAATTCACAACTGGTCAAAAATCGCATAAATTGTGTCTGCTGGGAAGGTTATTGATAGCTGATCCTTTAAACATGTTATAGTGTTGAGGTCATACCTCTGTAGTGTTGTCTTCAGTGATGACAGCTCACTATTTTGCTTGGCTAATTTGGCCTGTAAAATAATACGTATGGCTATGTGTACATGTATATAAGTACATGTACATTGTATGTAAACATACACATGCAAAGGGTAGTTTCAATACCAAACATCTATATACAACACATACAATATACCACATCTGTGTGGCTCTACTTTAGTGTGCAAAATCAGCATATAAAAGAGTAAAAACATTTTCAGAGAAACAAGTGCAGTATACACATGTATGTGTTTTCATCAAGACAGGGGATATGATGGAATAATAAAATGCGTAACCCCATAATATGATGTAGGGAGGGGTTACACATGCTGCATGTCATTTGTATTGATGCATATATATTGCACTTGTTTCTCTGATTCTTGGCACTGCCCGTCCCTGCATCCTTTAGCATTTTGAAAATGTTTTTACTCTTGCACAAGCTAATTTTGTACACTAAAGTAGAGCCACACAGATGTTCATTCATTCATTCATTTTAATGGCTACTCTTGTTTCACTGGTATTTCAATGTAAACTATAACTATCATGCAAACACACAGTTCTGAGCCATTCCATATGTTAAGGCTAATGGACATGTCAGTGCCATCCCTACATACAGAGTCAGTAATAGAGTGTTGGTATGATTGGCCTAGTTCCTCATGCTTGGGTTTTGATGTTTGCACAGTGTCTGCTAATTATATATTTGTACACTATTTTTATAGAACAGTAGATCTTTTTTTTGCTACTACTACTATTTTTGCTAATATCACTATATTTTGTTGTCAATCCAGTATCATCATCTACTATTTTTGCTAATATCACTATATTTTGTTGTCAATCCAGTATCATCATCTGTGATCTATGTGTATATGTGTTTTTTCCTAACTTTAGTGCTTGTGAGTAGCCCATTGTCCTGTGGTAAG
Organism: Theonella swinhoei; assembly: GCA_963970385.1. Taxonomy (NCBI): domain Eukaryota; kingdom Metazoa; phylum Porifera; class Demospongiae; order Tetractinellida; family Theonellidae; genus Theonella; species Theonella swinhoei. Next base: position 1,723,097 of record OZ019957.1, read on the forward strand.
CCCTACTAGAAGCCCAATATGTAAGTCCTAGTGTAGGTATTGTAGTGTGCTACGTATATATGATATTTCATGTACCTCCAGCATGGCCTTTCCTGTTGTCATGGCATCTATGTCAGCCTTATGCTCCCTTTCCTTCTGCTCCAGAGCCTCCCCATGAGATGTCACCTCACTGAGTGCGAGAGACAGATAGGACATCACTTACAATGTACATACATATATGTATTATAATGATTGAGCAATCCAGCAAAACAGTGAGCAGGTTCAACAGCTGGTTTGGACGTTCTAACCCAATATTCCCTGTGTTCTGAACAGGAATTCTGTTGCTGAGTCAAATCTGATAGGCAACGTGTAGACAAACAAGTAAATGAAATTTGCAGGTAGGTGTCTTATTCCCCTGGGTTAGTTTGGTATCATGAGCCAGGTTAAGCTGTATGTAGTAGAATACCGACCTATGACACAGGATGGTGCTATGGCAAGCTGAACTGTATTAGCGTATTCCAGCTGCCTAGAACACACTAGCACAGTGTACTTTGTTCTCTGCTTTAAGATGCACACACTATCAGATACGCTCAAGTTCCCATCCTACTCTATATCTTCAGCAAACAATGGATATTCTGTATGTGACCCTGCCACAGTCATGATGTAATCATTTACAGATACTTAGAAAGGCAAGGCAACACAACAACATAACAGAACATTTAGGCAAAGCAACACAACAGAGATGTAGATAATAACATAACATACGATTCTAGTTTAGCTCTGGTACTCCGCAAATCTGATGTGGTCTTGTCAAATTTCTGAGTTAATTCTGCAATCTGAAATACAAACAGTCAGTAGACCACCATTGTACCTCTAGAGTAGCAGTATTGCCCAGCTGTGTGCATTTGGCCTTTAGCTTGGTTGTATACATGTAGTAGAGGGCTACCTACACGTATATATGTCAGGGGTATTCTCACCATGAGGTGTAGCTCTGCATTCTCTGAGATCTTTGCAGCCAGCTCCTGAGACTGTACATCAGAGACTGCGGTCACCATGCCATCCACACCACCTCCCTGTAGAGGACACACACACAGGGCCCAGTACCTCAATAGTAAGTTGTCAGCCACTGTCAGAGGTTTCTTCATCACTATGCTACATGTATATCTCTACACATTCTAACACCTTATGAACACCATTTGCATGCACACACAACACAAAATGTTCATGTACATGAAGAGCAGACCTTCTTTTTTCTCTTTGACATGGGACTGTCTAAATCACCTTGCAGCATCTCCACCCTCTTACTTAACTGCAAGGGGAGAGAAGACAGAGAAAGAAGATGAATATGAGGAGAAGAGATGAGAGAGGGAAACAGGAAGAGAGGAAGAGAGGGAGAGAGGGAGAGGAAGAGAGGGAGAGGAAGAGAGGGAGAGAGGGAGAGAGGAAGAGAGGGAGAGAGAAAGAGAGAAAGAGAGGGACCCAAGGTCTTAAAATAATTGGGAAGAAGCCTCATGCCTTTGTGTTCTGCACCTTGGTGCTTTTAAATAAGTATTAGCCCTATGCCCAAGTAGGCAATCATAACTGCTGCATGTAGCCTTGCTCTGTTCAATGATGACATCATTGCTAACACCTAAAAGGTACATGGTCACCATTGCACTACGTATGCCTGGGTGTCATCAACCCAGTAGGCACAGGTGGCATGTCTCCCGCCCATCATGGGTTGGTTTGAGAACAGAGAGAGGGAGAGAGGGAGAGGGGAATATAGGAAGAGAGGGAGAGAGAGAGAGAGAGAGAGAGAAACAAGGAAAGTTGAAGGATGAAGGAAGAGAAAGAGGGGGAGGTGGGATGGGAACCAAATGGTGGAGAGGTTCTAGCTACCTGCTGGTTTCTGAACTCAAGTGACTCATTCTCCTGAACATGTTTCCTCAAAGACAGAGTCTTTTCTCTCACTGTCTCCTGCAGAGCAGAGGATTTCACCCATTCACCCCAACCATCAAACACACACACATAATAGTCATCGTCATCAATGTGTAGCATGACTGTGCACTACAAACTGACACCAACAGAAATGTCACCAGCAGATATCAGCAGCATCAATCTCTACTAGTATGAACTATTATTTTCACCACACATACATCGTACATGCTGGCTTTGTTTAAGTGTTGGTTTCCATCCAGACCACAAATTTCCTTTCATCCTTTGGCTACTCCCGAAGCTCTTTGAACAGTATGTGTAAGTAGCTTTACACTTGCACAAAGTGTATGGAGCCAGAGACCCAAGGGTGATTTTCTTGTGGTCTATTCATACTTGTAACTCTGTCCCAACTAATAAGGTTCACCACAAATATACATTGACAGCTCCATGAATGTACTTCACTTACACACTACACATGCTACAATGTGGGATGCTCCTTACAATTAACACTCACTGATCCTCTAGAAGTGCAACCACAAATATTACTGTGTGGATACATTGCACGCATAATATAGACATTCCTTGTCTGGCCTTGACGTACATCCACAGTATACCTACACTGAACCTCCACTGTACACGTATATGCCTACAATACAACAGCCAGTCATGATATGTAATAGTGTAGGCATACAGCACTTGTAGAAGGCTACAGAGTGGGTCTTCACCTGTAATGATTCTCTGTCCGACCTCTCTTCCTTAACTGCTTTCTTCAGAATCTCTACATGGCTTATAAGCTGTAGGGAGAGAGGGAGATGAGGAGGTGGGATAGAGGTAAGGATGGGAGGGAGAGAGAGAGTGATGTCAGAGAATGGAATGTACTGTACAATGTCCACAGCCAATGTCTAGAACTACACGTAAGGCACCAGTGCATTATGTAATGGTCCACTCCCTACTTAGGCAGCATCTATCAACTACATGTATATACATGAGTCTGGTTCATATACTGATAGGGAGGTGCACAAGCCACGCAAAACTGGTGGTCCATACCTCCACGTATCCCACACAATTAGAGTACATACCACGCATAAATTAACAAACGTTTGGCCATGAAAAGGTCGTGTTGTCTATGATAACAGTCTACAAAGAGGTGCGCATCTTATAGAAACGACTTGGAACAGAATTTGCAGGGCATTATGCAGTAATTGTCATCTCACCTTGGCGTACTCGTGAGCCAGGCGCTGGTACTTGATCTGTAGTTCAGAACCCATTTCAGTGGAACACAGCAGATACGTGCCGTGACATTTAAGACACGTCAAGCACGCGTAGGAGTGTCCAACGGGTTGGGGGGCGGGGCAGGGGATTCCCCGTGACCAGCTGAGTTATGGTGAGCGATAGTCTGATAGCTGGGTCTGTGGCAGGAGCTCTGACCAGGCTCTGCACCTGTCCTTTAGATGTTCTCAAGATCCGCTTCCAGCTGCAACTGGAGCCTATAAAAAAGGTTGAAGAGTCCACACATTCTGACTGATGTTAGTGAAATCTTTTGTCTCCCATCTTACAGTCGTCACATGGCTCCAAGTATGGAGGTATGGTGGATGCAGGGAGGACAATACTGATGGAGGAAGGAGTGACTGCATTTTGGTGAGCTTCACTGGACCCGCTTCTTACCAGATACATGTGACTGGCCAAAGTAACTTAAAATAGCTAGATTGTTTGATGGTGTTTACGGCCTCCATAAACAATATAACTCAGCAAAAATGTCTCTAGTACATACATGGCCCTAGTGGTGACCACTTCTTGCTCAGGTATATTCAAGTCTACAGTTATGGTAGTGAGCACCCAGACCTACGTCATGTGTTGAATGTTGCATATATCTAGCTACACATCTTCTTACTATATCTTGTGTGCAGGAAGGGCCTCTTCATAGGACAGGTCATGTACATGGTATATGGTGGAGTACAGGTGATTACATATAACATACGTATAGCAGGATTTAATCCAGGGGGGTGCAGGGGGGTAAATGCCCCCCCCCCCCCAAGCATGTGACATCATGTGAGGTGATTTTGTACATAGTACACTGATACATCCCTCTCCTGCCCTGCCAAATGTGCCCCCCCCCCCCAAGTTTCTACAATTATTAATTTTACCCCCTCAAGGACATATGTCTAGATTAAACCCTGTATAGCTAGCACATATAAATTCTTATGGCCTTATATAGGCTGTTTCATTGGCTTTACAAGGGAATGGGTATATACGTGCAATTCTTACATCTAACTTATCCCCATGTCATAGTTTTATACATTTGAAGCCTGCAAGGCAGTGGCTAGTGTGGACAGCAGATGGAATAATGGTCAGTGTATATACTATCATGGGAAGTTCATAACTGTATTGCATGTACTGCAGCCATCAACTTTGGTATTGGCACTGCTGCTGGGGGTGTGGCATCAGTGATCTCACATCCACTGGATGTCATCAGAACAAGATTTGTGGGCCAGGGAGAGCCGAAGGTATGTATGCACTACCAGTAAGTACACAAGTTCTATACTTTGTGCCCTAAACAAGTCTGGATTCTTGCGTTATACACTGTATGTAAAGATTAACCTGGAGGAAAAAGGACACATTGTGACTGTTACATTAGCAGTGAGAATGTCTATATTGTTTTAAGAGGTTCTTTCTCCACCACTGTGCATTATGTTATTATAGATTTATCCCACCATTCCTAAAGCTGTTGTCATGATGTATCAGGAAAATGGCATTCGCTGTTTCTATAGAGGTACATTTTATATAAGTACCAACTTGCAAGTAGTACCAGAAGAAGTTAACTGCTCATACACACATATATGCACAACATCTTGCTGCCATCACCATTACTTGAACTCAGTGTGTATGTACATACTCTTATGGTAAGCCAGCTATGTATACTACAGGGTTAGTGCCATCTCTACTATACTGTGCTCCTCAAGCTGGACTCTACTTTGGATTCTACCACGGTCTCATGCAACTGTGGAAGCAGACATCCTTCTTACATGTACCCAAACAGTTTATTATGTACATGGATACATACACTCATATACAATGACTACAGTATGGAGGGGGGCACAGTGTGTTTTCATGTGAGCTATGTATGTATATATACCTCTACAGCACTCTGTAAGAACATTTATATGTGGAGCAATAGCTGGAATAAGCAGCAAGACAATTATTCTACCTTTTGACCTCATAAAGAAAAGGCTAGCGGTCAGTGATATACGTAAATACAAAGTTAAGACGTATTACATGTTACCAGTAACAAATTTTTGTGCTCTGTAGGTTCAAGGGTTTGAGGCTGCTAGAAGACCATTTGGAAATGTCAGTCTGTATAGTGGTCCCATTGACTGCTTCAGAACAATTCTGAGAGAAGAAGGACTCCTAGCATTTTACAAAGGAACTTCACCATCAATTGTAAAGGTCAGTACACATCACTATGACATCAGTACCACTTCACCTTCTGTGTATGCAAGCATGTACATATAAAGCACACATATATACTGTATTGTTATAGGGAGGAGTCAGTGTGGCACTGATGTTCATGTTTTATATATTGTAATAGGGAGGAGTCAGTGTGGCACTGATGTTCATGTTCTATATATTGTAATAGGGAGGAGTCAGTGTGGCACTGATGTTCATATTCTATATATTGTAATAGGGAGGAGTCAGTGTGGCACTGATGTTCATGTTCTATATATTGTAATAGGGAGGAGTCAGTGTGGCACTGATGTTCATGTTCTATATATTGTAATAGGGAGGAGTCAGTGTGGCACTGATGTTCGTATTGTAATAGGGAGGAGTCAGTGTGGCACTGATGTTCATGTTCTATATATTGTAATAGGGAGGAGTCAGTGTGGCACTGATGTTCATATTCTATATATTGTAATAGGGAGGAGTCAGTGTGGCACTGATGTTCATGTTCTATATATTGTAATAGGGAGGAGTCAGTGTGGCACTGATGTTCATGTTCTATATATTGTAATAGGGAGGAGTCAGTGTGGCACTGATGTTCATGTTCTATATATTGTAATAGGGAGGAGTCAGTGTGGCACTGATGTTCATGTTCTATATATTGTTATAGGGAGGAGTCAGTGTGGCACTGATGTTCATGTTCTATATATTGTTATAGGGAGGAGTCAGTGTGGCACTGATGTTCATGTTCTATATATTGTAATAGGGAGGAGTCAGTGTGGCACTGATGTTCATGTTCTATATATTGTTATAGGGAGGAGTCAGTGTGGCACTGATGTTCATGTTCTATATATTGTAATAGGGAGGAGTCAGTGTGGCACTGATGTTCATGTTCTATATATTGTAATAGGGAGGAGTCAGTGTGGCACTGATGTTCATGTTCTATATATTGTAATAGGGAGGAGTCAGTGTGGCACTGATGTTCATGTTCTATATATTGTAATAGGGAGGAGTCAGTGTGGCACTGATGTTCATGTTCTATATATTGTAATAGGGAGGAGTCAGTGTGGCACTGATGTTCATATTCTATATATTGTAATAGGGAGGAGTCAGTGTGGCACTGATGTTCATATTCTATATATTGTAATAGGGAGGAGTCAGTGTGGCACTGATGTTCATGTTCTATATATTGTTATAGGGAGGAGTCAGTGTGGCACTGATGTTCATGTTCTATATATTGTAATAGGGAGGAGTCAGTGTGGCACTGATGTTCATGTTCTATATATTGTAATAGGGAGGAGTCAGTGTGGCACTGATGTTCATGTTCTATATATTGTTATAGGGAGGAGTCAGTGTGGCACTGATGTTCATGTTCTATATATTGTAATAGGGAGGAGTCAGTGTGGCACTGATGTTCATGTTCTATATATTGTTATAGGGAGGAGTCAGTGTGGCACTGATGTTCATGTTCTATATATTGTAATAGGGAGGAGTCAGTGTGGCACTGATGTTCATGTTCTATATATTGTTATAGGGAGGAGTCAGTGTGGCACTGATGTTCATGTTTTATGAACAGACTCTTCTCTGGTTGAAGAGAAGTCACTCTGAAGATTAGCTAACTACATCATTATGTGACTGTAGATATATGCACACCTCATTTATTTATGACGTCAACTATATAGTGTTATGTGCATATAACTGTATAAGTTGACATTGGTTGTGTTGGTGACACTACATGCAAGTAAATATGACTCACATTGATCACAATTATAAATCATGGTGATGTTTCTTAAAAATATACGCATTGCTAATATATGCAAGTCATAATAGCTATACATGTATAAAAGACCGATGAAATGGTTGCCCCTAATATATATATACAAATTAACATTGTGTTGCTGGGTCACTTGTCATGTATCTGGTATCCCTGTTCATATATGTACTGGGCAAGTTCTTTCTTGTCGGCCACTCCTTCATATAGTGATCCCAGGCAGTCAGAGTGCTGCTTCTCGGTGAGGGTGTCTGGGCAGTGACTCTCGTGCCAGCGGTGAGTCAGAGCAGGGTCCGGTACTTTGAGCACTTCCAGTTTGGCCTTGAGAATGGCCTCAAATAGCAGTACGTCTTCGAGACCCCAGCCCTCTATCTGAATGTCAAGTCCACCAACTGCAGTGTAGTCTGACTTGTAGATGCAGAGCATGCCATAGCTGTAGTAAAACCAGTGCCCATTCTTTCGATTGATGGAGGCTTTACCTGGCTTTAGATTCTGAGAACGAGCATACTTTGAGTTGTATTGCTTGAAGACGACCGGATAGAACACCCTCTTCCCCTGAATGGTGTTCCTACGACAGCGGTTCATGAAAGAACGTTCAATAGTAATATCCACATCACAAATAAAGATCAGGTCATTGTCCTTGAGAGAGGATATTCCATGGTGCAATGCTCTGCCTCGCGAGAAAGCCCCCTGTCCTTGCAACAGAGTAATCTTTGCTGACTTGTACTTGGAGCGATACTGTTCCACAGTGGATTGCAGCTTGCTTATGTCATCTTGATACACCACAAACAGCAGGTGAACTGGGTCACGTACCTTCAGAAATGACTGACCGAATTTTTCAATAAATTCATTGAAACGTTCGTTTACATTGGAAATGGGCACTATGACATTAACTACCTGATTTGATACCATGACGTCGTGCACTAAGACTGGTTCTGAGGGAGGTCTTACAAAACTTACTCTCCTCGAGAAAGGTTTCGCCACACAGTTACGGCAGTCCTTCACATACACTGCGTCAATGATATACTCATATCCCCGTGTGGGGTTATGCCTCACATAGCCACTGGTTAGCTCTTTCATGCGAACACTCTCCTTGAGCTGCTGTCCAACAAGTGTACTTGCATGTTTCAATGCTTCCTCTAGTTCCATGTTCATGTGGTGGTTGGAGTGCCGCCAGTAGACCATGTTCACATACACATCGCTGAAGATGGCTGTTTTGTCAAAGTACTGCCAACTCAGTAAGTCAAACTTGTTTGTTGGTTGATACTTGGGAGGGATGTTTGGCACATTATTAGTAGAGTGTGTTAAATTGCTATTACCACTACTACGAAGTATGGTAGGACTGTCTACGAACAGTGACGGAGATCTCTGTAATACTACCATACTGGAGTCAGTGTCCTGGTAAAGTCTGCTGTTGAGGGAAAACGTTGTCCAGCCTATCAGGACGCCCACTAAGAGGGACATAATCCAGCGAGGAATGACTTGTAGCCTGTGACAGAGCAATGCCATGTCTTCACCTGTGGTGAATGTAAGTATACCATGTTTAGAGATATCAAAGGAAATTCTTCCTGCTTACTCACGCTTAATATACAGACTACTCTTGTGTGTTGTCAACCTACATGTATGTAGTAGGGCGTGCCCTTACAGTTGACCATTTATTATGTAGGTCACATTAAAAAATCAAATTCCACCTGATTCAAGAGCCTAGGATAGTACCCTTCAACTGTGGAGTGTACAAGTAGCCCATAAACAGTCTACACAGTATATTAAGAGCTTTAGCATGGTTCTTTCCATACAAACAATGGCTGGCAACCCCACTACATGTACATGCTACAAGAACACACCCTAAAGTACACTAAGTGAGTGCTACGTGTAGATAAAGTAATTCCAACACATCACAACACTTGTCCTTGCCTGTATACGGGACTTACACGTACCGTCAGAAGCCTATTTTATAGGCACACAGACCATGTTCTCACCTTGTATCTGAAGTACGCTGTAGGCGTGGCATATTGAACGACCTTTGACCCGCCCGCCCATCACTGACAGCTTGTCGCTTGCGCATGCGCCGCGGACTAACAATGTACTTCAGTTCTTTGTACACACTGCTACAGACATTACAAATGTGTGCACATGCGTGATTTGACAGACTTGGATTGGGCTTCACTTTTAGAAGAGTATTCTAGTCTGCCAGCAACCATGGTGTGTTGCAGGTGAAGCTCCTCATCCAGGAAACACAGGTCGGCTCTCTTGCCAGTCTCAATGCTTCCTACATGCTTCAGTCCAACAATTCTGTAGGTAAAATACATTTGGGGCAGTATGACTCAACTACATGTAATATACAGCGACCATAGCTATGGCTAATTAATGGTTGTTGGCGGGTGTAAGGGGGATCCAGAATGTTTTAAATAAACAATGCCATAGGGTCAGGTGTTTACATATTTCATTAAATATATGAATACTTAATACATGCATGGTGTATACGTCAACCCTGCCCTCCTTGGTTTCCTACACCACTGACATATGTAGGAGGACTGACCGAGCAGGGTTTTCTGATAGCATGGCCACTGCCTGACCAACTGGGACATCCAACACATGCACCAAGTTGTGTAGTATTTCCAACATAGTGCAGCAGCTACCAGCTATTGTATCACTGCCCACCAGTGTCATAGCTTGACTATTGGGAGATACCTGCACTGTGGTGAATATGTAATAGCAGTTTAGGTTGAGATGCTTTGCCTTGAGTTGTGTTGCATGATTTGACCCAGCCAGCTGAGCTGCCTTGGTAGCTCAGTTGGTAGAGCATCTGTCTAGAATGCACTACCAGTCCTGCTTGATGCAGCTCATTTTCTTGGAAAATGACTGTCTTGGCCAATGGGAGTGAGTTGCATTTGTATTGTGCTGTATTGCTTTGAGACTGTTGTGGTTTGATTACTTCATGTACATACTGTCTTATTCTCGGTCCCAAATTCTCTTAAACAAGTACTGGACTGTGTATAGTAATACAGATTGACTCTTTGCACTCTAAATATGGTTATTATAAGGCCTAGGGTGGTTATTTTAGTTGCCTATGACAAATTGTTGATGCAACTAAAGACAACCATGCAAGGGCAAAAATTGACAATAACACCCTTTAGTGTGTGTACTCACACTGCCTACTCAGGTAGCTAATGACTTGTCCAGACGTAGGTTCAGCCACAGAGTCAGTGACAAAACAAATATTCTTGAAATTGCGTGCCCTCAATATTGTGGATAGGGTCAGAGGATGGCTAAAGAAACCAAACAGACCAACAAGACAGTGTACACACATCAGTTGAACCTCATCCACACACTTCATGACAAAGAAAACATGACATTGGGGCAACATAAGCCTGTTTATCAAAGTGACCTCATTTCAGAAGGCATTGTAGTGTGGTTGACCTCTCACTAAACAGGACACACTTTTCCATCCCACTAGACATATATGATGCCAATTAACACACATGAGCAAAAATGAGGAAGAACATTGGAGAGAGATTATTACACGTGAGCAAGGTCTCCAATGACCTCCACAGTGGGAGGCTGGAGCTCTCGGTACTGAGGGAGGTTGGGAAATTTCTCTGTTAGACCGAAGTTTACTAGACTGGGGCACCTGTGTGTGTGTGTGTGTGTGTGTGTGTGTGTGTGTGTGTGTGTGTGTGTGTGTGTGTGTGTGTGTGTGTGTGTGTGTGTGTGTGTGTGTGTTGTGTGTGTATGCACTACAAATCAGATTGTTTATGCAAAAGACCTTACCAAAAGCCTCAGAGGCTGGGTTACATACATATGTGTATTCCGTACATATATTGGGTGTACCTGTGGTGGAAGGTGGAGACATTGAAGAGGTGTGTTACGTGCATTGGCTGTCCCGGACGGGCCATAGCGAGTGCTCCTAGTATCTCACTCTCACTAGCCACTCTATCATGACCAAATGCTGGGAGAATGCCCCTACATAACAATATTACATGGAGAAGGTTAGTACATACACTGGACATCTCATGCATGATATGTATAATTAACAAATCAGTGTACATACAGTTTTCCTGGGCCACAAGTTCATACTTAGACACCCTCCAGACAACAAATTTGTGGGAATGCAAGTCGGCAAAGAGATGGGCTTCTCTCTGTATTATTGATCATTTATGTACAATGGGGCCTATGGTACACTAGCTTCATTGCTCTTCCTCCACATTTCTCATTCTGATTCCCTATATTTGGTGCTTCACATTTTCAATTTTTCATTTATTTTATGCTACTGCTATACAAGACCTGTTTATGAGAGCTTGTATGCGAAGATAGTTGTTAGTTGCGTCAAGATGGGGGCTGATGGTCATCATACGTACACAGGGCATGCTGTCCAACAGACTCTGAAACTCTCCCAGTGACATGTCTTGGTGGCTGGGAGGTAGACCACCAAGGTCATTTACCACTGGCCCCTACAATCAAATATGGTAATTGGATACCAGCTTGCATAATATATCCACAGGTGTAGTATCCACAAAGGTATTGGACTGTAAATGGTTGGTCAAAGGGCAAAGATTGACCCCATTTATGGCACAGAAGGACCAGTTATGGCAGCCATAATTGGTCCCCCTTGACTGTCTTTTGCATGATAGAAGCATTAAATATGTGCATATTATGGTGGAAGGAGGAGGGGGAAAATAAAGAGCAACAAAATTATACACCTCAGAGTGTATTCCCTCCAGCACTGCTCCATGTCCAGTCTTACCACAGCTGTCATTGAGAGCTGCTAGAGTGTTTTGAGTCCTAGTGTGGTCTTGAGGCAGCACTACTGTGGCCAGGAATGATGTTGTACCGTACCTTGGAAATACCCGCTTTGAGTACTCTGCATACATGACAGAAAGACTGTATACAATCATGAAGTTCATGCCATGGAATAGTACCTGGATGTAGCCAGTAGTCCACTACATCTTCACTTCCACCTAGAAACACATGCAAGAGATTCAGACAGTGAGTAAAGTAGCACCTCTGTGTCTGATGTCACATCACACATGGAGATCTATATCAAGGAGCTAATCATGAAGAATCACAATTAAACATGTGGCTGTTTCTTTACAAAATGCCTAGAGATTTACAACATGCAGAACGAGACTATGAGCTCCTGCAGAGAAGCTGTATGACCACATCTCTTCCAGCTAGTCCTATTCTCAATACCTAATCCGTGTGTGTGCGTATCCACAAAGCCTGGGCAGAGTAAGTGCGTGTGTAGTGTGGGGTAGTCCGTCACAGGTGACGAGGAGCGGCCTATAAAGACGCCTGATATCCTGCTACCCTCCAGAGTGACATATACTGGGCCTGATTCCAACACGCCCCCTGGCAACACCGCCTCATCCGCCTCAATCAGTAGAGTCTCCATGTAGAGGTCTACGTACGACACGCGCTATCTCTAGCCCTACCCCCTCTTCTACTATGCGCATGCTCTCAACTTCGTACTTGAACCAGTTCAGTGTATTACATCTATGCACGAACTGCTTGTAGTTTGTAAGAGAACATAGCAGTATTAGATATACATGTAAGTTGTTTATGCTGTCTGTCTTCTGTGGCTTTAGTATATGCGTATATTTGTCAGCACATGTGGGGGTTCCAGTGGGGGTCTTATTTATGCTTATGTGTGATAATTTTGTGTTTATATAGAGAAAGTTGTGTGGGTTTGTATTAGTGTTTCTGAAGGTGTTGGTATATCGACCAAGTATACACTTATGTGTATGTGCTATGTGGCAATATCTCGTCGTGTGTAGCTACTTAGTCGTACGACTTTATGTGTGTGTTCAAGTATAGACGACGTCATTGTGCAGTTATGTCCAGTACAAATTGACGTCATGGAAAGTAGTTGCAACCGTGCAGCGCGACTTATATATAAATTTGTTTAGCTACATACGTTGCAAAAAAGTGAGGACTGGTTTACAGAACGCTTACAGATGCAAATGATAATATGGACCAGGTATATATATGTATATAGCTCTTGGTAGATCTAACCTATCCTGCCAAATAATACCATAATTTGTGCCTTTTAAAATGTGTGCATATCTGGATTTGCGAAACTGCGTTTTTGCTAGCTACGTATAATCAGATTGCATCTGGTCAAAATGCACTGTGCTATTGTTATCTGCGTGTTGACGTACGTAGAAAGCATGCCGCAACCTCAAGTTGCGCGTAAGGAGTGTCCACAGAACTTGAAAGTGCAGTCTTGGCGTCGCGGTCATATGCATAGAAACTGCACTGATACGTAACTTAGACGTATGTAATACATATGAACTTGGCATTTGTTTGTTTTACAGGGTGAAATTTCCATTTTGCTGTTCATTATAGCACTTTCTCCAACAGGTAAAGTGATCTATACTGGTAAATATGTTTACGTACACAATTTATATCAGAGAATCAGTATAATAATAGACTCTCTATGTAGGGATCGATGGCGCCCAAAAATAACGGCCTGAACACACGTGCTACAAACTGACTTCCAGCAATTTCTCTGTTATGTTTGAATAATGTTCATGCAACCAAGGGAAAGGAGCCGTTTCTTAAACGTGAAAGTAATTACGAAGTGACCTGCGCGTGACACAGTGCGCATGCGCGAGATCGCTATCGAGGCGATAGGCTTTAGCGGCGCCACATGGAGCAGAGACTGGATTTAGCTATAAACGCTTCAGTCAACCCTTTGCTTACCGCAAAAGCCAGTATTTACAATTACTATAATTGAAGTGATAAGTGTAGTCAATATCAAGCTGTGCTGCTTGTAAATAGTGTAATTTATCAAAGGTCATATACCATGATGAAGCAAACTTATTCCATACTTGTTTAAAATATATTCTTCTCTCATTTACCAAGTTTAGAAACCTTTTACCACTGAGCTATATAGGTCATCAAATTACCAAACTCAACAAAATGTTGGACAATTTCAGCAACCCTAGTCAAAACAATCTGACTGCATAATTCAGAAGAGCAACTATTGCACTCCCAATTAGCAAGACAGAGGGATTCCTACATAGTATATATGCATGCTAGAATTAGAGCAACTCAAGCACCATAATATCTGCCACACCTCCACAAGTGGAGAGACTGACTTTGGCCCACCTTTGATCACTTTATATTATGTTTAATGTTGGGCCATACAGGTGACTCCTTGTCTTGTGCATATGTATAGAGTGTCTAATATAGTACTGGAGTTGCTCTAATCCTGCTGCCAGAACTGTATATAAAGTGTCAACAGAATACCATAATATGTTGCATAGTATAGGTGTACATTAGTAGCTTTTCCATAATCATCCGATATTAAGGAATAACAGACATTACACAACTGTAAAACACTCCAAACCTGTTGATGAGGAGGCTTAAGTAGTATTCAACATGTGCAGAGGGCTATTGATTATGATGTTATGATAGCTAGCTAGTATCAATATCCTTGAGGGAAGCATCTCCCCTGCTTCCTCCCCTCACCAGTACATGAAACCCTGTTCTATAATTGCATTAGGTGCTGAGGTACCAGTGCAGGTAGTACCACAAGGAATAATGTCAGAGAATGGATCTGATATCAACATGGGTTGTGCTAGTCCACTAGTAGAGAGAGATGGTGTGATGGTATGTGAAAACAGTGAAAGTTACCTGGTTGATGGTTGCTCTCCAACTATTGACACAAGTACCACCAACTGGGCATCTCAGCTAGTGACAGTGAAAAAGACCATTGCTAATAATGTGATTACTACTGACCATGTTGTGCTGACATTTGTCTTTAACACAGCTGTGTTTCCTACTTCAATTGAAATGGACATGTTTCTCTGTCCTGAGTGGAACTTTGGTGCTTTAAGGATCTATATATATGCTAATCAGAGTAGAAGTTTAGTCCTCAACTCTTTTGACACAACATATTATATTTTGACCAAGGAAATGTCCAGACACAGTTCATCATGCGATTCTCTAACAACTGTCCGTATTTCTCTTCGAAATCGTGACAGAGGGTATACCTACCACTCATGGCATAT
Organism: Theonella swinhoei; assembly: GCA_963970385.1. Classification (NCBI taxonomy): domain Eukaryota; kingdom Metazoa; phylum Porifera; class Demospongiae; order Tetractinellida; family Theonellidae; genus Theonella; species Theonella swinhoei. Next base: position 1,738,211 of record OZ019957.1, read on the forward strand.
TATAATGGAATTTAAGAAGTATTCAGATATCACTTGGGCTGGTGTGGGAGAGATCTGGTTTTTGGATAGTAGTATCACCAGGACTGGTAAGTGCATGTATACAGATGCCTATATGGCAACCTAACTTCTATTACATAAATATACAAGTGTAAAAATGTTGAAGGATGTAGGAATGGAAGTGCCAAACAGTGTAGAAACAAGGAAGCATCCAAACTGAGCCTGAAATATAAATAAATTACACTTGTTTCACTGCAAGGGAAAAGAGTTATTTCATGTAAAAAACAAGGAGAGTATATACTCGTGCCAATTTTGTTGTAGGCCAAATTAGAAAATATCAGTGGTATGGCAAATATCCGTATGTCAGTGTAGTGATGTATTTTACATACTTTGAGGGTCTGATAGCAGGTACAGAAACACTCATAGAGTATGTGTATGTGTCTAAAACGGCTTCTACAAATCTTTATCTACAGATAGAAGCTGCATTGCACTTCCTCCTGGAGTTATGAGCACCTCAGATATTTCCTCCATTGTGACTCTGTCCCCTACTAACAGTCATCCTACGCCTACTGAGTCAATGATCACTCCTACATCTACTGAGTCAGTGATCAGTCATCCTACACCTATAGCGAGGGATACATTGACCATAATTGGCCATTTTATACCTAGTAGTACTGCCTCTTTTACCCGAATCCCAACTTCAACTGTCCCAACTGTCCCAACTGTACATGTCCCAACTTCAGAGAGCAATGACAATGAAATAGCTAAGATAGCTGGAATAGTTATTGGAGTGTTAGTAGTTAGTGGACTTATCCCACTTCTTCTTCTATCTATTGTTGCTTGCTATCGTTATCACTCTTCCCAAAGTGATCCTGACAGCCCCATCGAACTTGAGAAGGTTCAAACTTCAGTAGATGAACCAGCTTCAGATGTCAATGATAATGAGGACTACAGGAATGACATCACCTTCTTTGAACCTGACTACCAAGCTGTTCCAGATAATGTTCCAGATAATTCTCAAGAGAATGGCGATATAGGAGTTCCAAATCCTCTGTACTCAACAGTAACTGAAGCCATCAATGAGCCAATTACCACAGAGGATGCTTGTGGTGATGGCAATACAACTCCTGACATTCCTCCAAAGGTAAAACATAACCCTTCGCCTCCTCTCCCTTCACCTCCTCTCCCTTCGCCTCCTCTCCCTGAGCCTCCTCTCCCTGAGCCTCCCCTTCCTAAGCCTCCTCTCCCTTCGCCTCCTCTCCTTTTGCCTCCTCTCCCTGAGCCTCCTCTCCCTGAGCGTCCTCTCCCTAAGCCTCCTCTCCCTTCGCCTCCTCTCGCTGAGCCTCCTCTCCATTCACCTCTTCTCCCTTCACTTCCTCTCCCTCTGCCTCCTCTCCCTAAGCCTCCTCTCCCTGAGCAGTCTTCAGATAAGCTAGGGAATGGTAAAGCAAACCCTGCCCAGCTCCTACCAATTTACAGTGTTGTGCAGAAGAGCGTCCCAGGGGTACCACCAAAATCATCAGATCTCCTAAGTGACTTACACACAACAGATGCTGTGTCACCGTCAGCCTCTATGATGACTTCCCCTGTCAAGAAGATGTCAAATCACGACTCAATGCCATTAGGTTGCATCAATGAAAACCCTTTGTACCAAAGGACAGATTCGCTCTCACTTCCAACAGGAAATCGACCAATAAACATAGTCCATCCCACTCCATCTGCACCTACTCTTGAAGAGTCTGTATACAGTGATGCAGTCAGTGCACTTCATTGCACAGGTGGTGGCACCACAGATTCCATGAAAAAAGAGGAAGTGGACTGCAATTCCCATATTTATGCTTCTATTTATGATGATCCTAAAGAACTCCCCAAAGGATTCCAACAGCCAGCGAAGATTACCAATGACAACATCACAGAGATAAGAGAGCTGGGAAATGGTCAATTTGGAAAAGTTATGTTAGCTGCAACTAAAGGTTTGAGTTTAAAGGACATGCGATTGAGCAAGACAGATGATAATCGAGACACATCAATCCTTGTAGCTGTGAAGAAGCTGATAAATAATCCTTCTACAAAGCAACAGGAGTCCTTCATCAAGGAAGTGAAGTTCATGTCTTGCCTAAACCACAAAAATGTGGTGAGTTTACTTGGGGTGTGCTATGATGAGCCTGCCTTCATGATGATGGAGTACATGGAGGAAGGTGACCTCAACAAGTTCCTGCAGCGATACACCGAGATTGTAGAGACGCCCTCCAACAACACTCAAATTTCCACCTCCACAGTGGTGTACATGGCATCCCAGATAGCCAGTGCAATGAAGTACCTTGCATCACTCAATTTTGTTCACCGAGACGTTGCAAGTCGAAACTGCCTCATTGGGAAGAATTTCATCATAAAACTTGCAGATTTTGGCATGAGTAGGAACCTGTATGAGTCGCTTTACTACCGAATCCATGGCAGTGCTACTCTGCCCATTCGTTGGATGGCCACTGAGTGCTACTATGGCGTATTCTCCGAGGAAACAGATGTGTGGGCATTTGGCATTACTATGTGGGAGCTGTTCACTCTTGGTAAGGAAAAGCCCTACTCATTCTTCACTGATCAAGAGATGATAGATGATGCCACTGAAAGGGGAGACAGCCGTCAGCTGCTCTCCAAGCCTCCTGCTTGCCCTGAGTCGGTGTATAATATTATGCGACGGTGCTGGGAAGCCACTCCGAAAAAACGTGCTAAGTTCAGTGAACTGGATAAAATGTTACAGGAATGCCAATGATTGCACATGACACACACACACACTTATTCACATAAACATGCACTCTATAATAATCTGCAGTACTCTACTTGTAAGTGTATGTGACTGATTTCCTTGTATCATTCACTTCTTATTTGTAATACTCCAGTATGGGAACCATTCTCTACCCTATTGAACCCCCATTTTCCATGCACTACATTCATTATGGACATTTTACTACATGAATCATTTACCATAGCATTCAAGTTGCAACATCATCGTATTTTTGCTCTTTTAAAAATCAGTTATTAGTGGAATGAGATAAATTTCATTGGAGGTATAAAGCATTATGGTGAGGAATCATGTCATGCGGCAGACCACTTTTAACGTACTAGTGTATCTTGCTAGAAGTACAGATGTACCTGTAACAAAGTGATGCCACACTTTTCCTACCAACTACATCCAAGCAGCAAACATTTTTGAAAGACATGCATTGTTGTATGGTACTATATATCTGGTAACTGAAATGGCAGCCATGAACATTAGAGTGAAGGCTGGAAAACCACTTAGTACTTCTGTGTCCCTTCATCATCATACTATAATGGCTGATCATGAGTTTTGAACCATTTATTGTGAAGTACTGATGACATCTGAATAGATATAGTTGCACATTCAATGATTCCAATCACTGTCTAGTGCAAGTGTATAATGCTAGTGATGAGGGTAGAAAATGTAATACGAGGATCTAGTGCTTGTACTGACACTGGAAGAAAATCCAAATTTCCTGATTTAAGGAAATGTGCAGATTGTGTGAGGAAATGTCAAGGAAAGTATGCAGTATAGATCTGACAGTCCTAATACCTAGGAAATTGTACAGGAAACTTAGCCCTATACTGTTGATTTTTGCACAAGGAAATTTCAGTTCAACCCCACCCTTGCTCTCTATACTGACATCATTATAAGTGAAAGTTTTCAATGGGGATAGACCATAGCAATTCATAAATACACAGTACTACCATTCTGTGTGATAAATACAAGCACACAGTAGATCTAGTAACTAGTAAGTATAAAGACAGAAAAGGAAGTCATCTAATGTACATAGAGTTCTATGAACTCTATTGGACTCTGATCTCCAGAGTTCAACCAGCACATCCTAGCCTCTATACAGAGCTACCAAGTCTCACGCCTTAGGCGTGAGTCTCACGCTTCCGCACCTAACCTCACGCTCACACGCTTAAAGAGGCATTTCTCACGCCTTACCTCAGGGCTGTCTGCTTTCAGACTAAAATGCGTGTGTATGTCCGCGCGCGTCTTCATAACACCCTTTGCCTCCTCTCCCTGAGCCTCCTCTCCTTTTGCCTCCTCTCCCTAAGCCTCCTCTCCCTGAGCCTCCTCTCCCTGAGTTCTTGTTTCGCGCGTGTGGGCGTGAATCGCGTAATTGAACGCGTTTTTGTTTCGCGTGTGGGCGTGGATCAGTGAAAAAACGAGCATGTTGAGCAATATAAGTTACACTACGAATATGTCTAATTAGTCACGCATGTTATATACACGGATGTGGGTCTTAGTCTCACTCCTGGATGTGTCCCACCCTTGGCAGCTATGTCTATATCATCAATGGTAGGGCTGGGAAGTTGCTTAGTGAAATGTGGAGGATTGTTGAATGAGCAACAAGTACTGCTGACACTACACTTCTGGCCATCCCAGAGAGGATCATCTGCATGGAACCCTCCAGTGCTGCTTCCTGAGTTGACTCCAGATTCACAGAAATAGTCTGCACCCACAAAGGTAATATTAATAGTGGCATCACAAGGACAGGCATCAAAGTCAGTATAGTCTTCCTCATAAGAACCAGCTGCAAATGTCCAGATGTGTTGTTGTGGACTGCCATGTGTAAGACTAACACCACCAACATAGGCACCATCAATAGTTGTCACTGTACCAGCATGGTAGGCCTCAAATGCATCTATGTGATCAACCTGATAGGCTATAATTTTACCACAGACTCTAGTGTAGCCTCCTCCACTAATAGGGAAGGTGACGGAATCACACTTGTAATTGCCAGTACTAACTTTGCCACATGTTCTCTTGGAGTAGCTAGTGAGCTGCCAGCCAGAGGGACAGTTGGTATTGGAGTCTGTCATGTCCAGGTAAACCACACGTCTCCATCCTGCACTCCCACATGTGAAAAGCTTCATTAGTTCAATACTGGTTTGAGTGTCATGCTCCTCTATATTCTCACTAATTTGACTGATTGTCTCATTGAGACTGCTTAAATTTGTCTTCATACAGCTGAGGCCAGATCCAACTCTCTTCTACACTCAATTCAAAACTGGATTCAGTCAATGCTAGTATGTGGGAAGAGCTCAGAAATATAGAGAGTCAACTTGAGATGCATGACACTCAGACAGTGATTACACTAGCTGGACTCCTCCAGTCTAACACACATACTGAACTAACTGAAATCTCTACTAAAGTGGACACACTTGATAGATTCAATCAACAATTCTGGTGTGTTGATAAAAGAAGAGACAACACATCTGGACATTTGCAGCTGGTCCTTATGAGGAAGAGACTTTTTACTGACTTTTTGTAGTACTGTGTATTTTATGTGCTATGGTTTATCCCCATTGAAAACCTTCATTGATTCACTTATACTGATGTCAGTATAGAGAGCAAGGGTGGGGCTGACATATTGCAGCGCGCTCTGCCTCTCTATTCATACCGGATGTGTTTGACCAAACGCAAAACCTACTCTTCGTCCACCATACGTCTTTCCTGGCATCTCTGCACCCACATCCACGTCTGGTGAGTGTACATGTTTAGTCGTAATGATCTAGAGCTGTCTCTGACACTACCACTCTATATTGTTCTATGCTATACAGGATACGACAGGGTTCTCAATAACCTAGTGATAATTACAGAGGCCCTCGAGTCAAGTCCTAGCTCTCTAGATAAACTGACTCTGCTCTCTTCATTGTTAATTTCTTATTATGTGATGCAAGACAAGATGCGACTGTACAATGTACAGTCGTGTCTGGCATCTATCACACAGTACGGTAGTACTGTGTATATAGGGATTGCTATGGTCTATCCCCATTGAAAACCATATATAAGGTTTTTCATCACTTTCACTTTCAGTTTGCTACCTACTGGACTTCTGTTAACATGAATGTGTAACTATACCTATAAACAAACTGTGATTATAAAATGGTATAATTTGATGCATGGGAAAGGTGTTAAATTAACAAAAGTCTATTTTGTAAATTCTTCATCTTCTTCTTCTTCTTCCGCTTTAACAGGCGTAACTCACTAACGGTAACACATCTAAACATGAAACTTGGTACAGTTATGTAGTTCCACTGTGGGTAGTGCATCGTCATATTAAAAATTTTGTAAACAATGTACTTCTTGTAAAATAAACAAAAATCGCCTCAGGTAATGTATTATTAATGGAGCCACACAATCCTATATCTGACTAATGAAAGCCCTGCTAAATGTGAGATTTTGTATGATACCCCAATGATCAACGTTGTGATAAAATCTCTGTAAACAATGTAAATGTTGTAACATAACAACAAATAGCCTCAGGCAAGGATTATTGTATCTCACTAACAAAAGCTCCACTAAATGTGGAAATTAGTATGATGGTAAAGTGTAATACACCAATGATCAACGTTGTGATAAAATCTCTGTAAACAATGTAAATCTTGTAATATAACAACAAAAGCCTCAGGCAAGCATTACTGTATCTCACTAACAAAAGCTCCACTAAATGTGGAATTGGTATGATGGTAAAACTTAATACCCCAAAGATCAACATTGTGATAAAATCTCTGTAAACCATGTAAATCTTGTAAAAAATACCCTCAGGCAAGTATTACCATATCTTACTAACAGAAGCTCTACTAAATGTGGAAATTGGCGTGATGGTAAAGTGTAATACAACAATGATCAATGTTGTGATAAGATCTCTGTAAATAATGTAAATCTTGTAATATAACAACAAATAGCCTCAGGCAAGCATTACTGTATTTCACTAACAAAAGCTCCAGTAAATGTGGAAATTGGTATGATGGTAAAACTTAATACCCCAAAGATCAACATTGTGATAAAATCTCTGTAAACAATGTAAATCTTGTAATATAACAACAAAATAACCTCAGGCAATAGTTAGATATATCTCACTAACAAAAGTAGCACTAAATGTGGAAATGGATGTGGTGTTAAGGCAATAATTAACAATGAGATAAAATCTTGTAATCTTGTAAATAGTAGCCCAAGGCACTATACTTTGTATATTACATTAACAAAAACTCCACAAAATGTAAAAAAGGGCTTTGGGGCTGAAGCCCCCCAAAATATAGGTTCACGGGCTAGGGTTGCACGGAGTATATAGGATGCACTAAAGTGCAGAACCCTCGGCGCCACGTACGTACTATAAGGGCATAATGCGCATCGCGCTTTCCGCTGGAAAATGGCCGACTGTTCGTACGGCCTTTAGCGGAGGGAGTGTTGGATCTCTGCAACGGAGCGGTTTCAGGGAAACCTCCACAAATTGTTTGACCTCCGTTGCCCGCTGAGTATGTGACAGCATTTTCAGGACGAACAGATGCTCCAGAACCAGACACACAACTACTGGTAACCCTGCACATGCGCACGCCGACGGACAGTGACGAATTCAATAATTTTATTGACAAGGTAAGCCAGGAGGCTTATTAGTCATAAAAATAAATAAACACAGAAATTAATTACAGCTTCATTATTAAGTTCTGACGTAACTAAAAAGAAGCATGTATATATTTGGCAAGGATTATCATCTGATTGCTGTTTTCTTTAGCTTTGATCCACAAAATTCTCCATTTCTCTTCAGATGTCAGATGTTTGTATGTTGTGAGGGGAAATGTGGTTGTGAATGTCATGTTTAAAAGTGTGTAAACAATAATGAAACAACAACAAACATTCAGGCAATGTATAATTAGTGACATATAATAGCCCAATAAAAACAGTTGTAGAAAGTAAGACTGATGTGTGGATAATGTTTTATACCCAGATACGTACCCATTACACTGTTGAACAATGTATCTTGTAAACAACAACAAATGGATGAAGTGCTGTAGGTGAATGAAACGTGGCCAAGAGGAAACAAACGTTGTAGTGTACAATGTGAACACATTTATTGCATACACATTGCATGTAGCCACATGTAAACGTCTTGCATTTGGGAACAACAACAAAACAGCCTCACATATGTAATATACATAGACGTAGGAAGGGGGCATAGGGGGCTAACCCCCCCCCCCCCAATAATTTGTGAAGCGGGCAGAGCCCCCTCCAATAACTTGGTACACCAATGTCAACTACTACTGTTGAAAGTGAACATTGTATTTTGTAAACAACAATGAACAGCAGAATGCCTGTGGTAATTACTACATAGCTATGTTACTGCTGGTGCAGTGACCTCGATTTTAATAGCTGTATGACTTTTGGTATTCACATAGGGTGAATATGATCATGTTCACTGAGTAATGTTTTTTACATTGTGGGAAAAGGAAGAAGCAGCACATTCAGTGCTGAAGCAAGCACTAATATCAGTATTGAGCACAAAAAGAGTGGGGACAAGTAAATCAAAAATTGATAAATTTTGAAAATGGAATATAGGGGCTGGCCCAAAAAGTACAGGAGACAAGATCACACAGTGTCTACATAATTCCCTGCCCAAGAAAATCAATGACACCAGCCCTATATTGTCACATTATATGACGCACACACACACACACACGCACACACACACACGCACACACACACACACACACACACACACACACACACACACACACACACACACACACACACACACACACACACACACACACACACATACACACACACACACACACACACACACAACAATTGTGACTCTAAGTACATTGTACTTTCCCTTGCGACAATATAGGGCTGGTGTCATTGATTTTCTTGGGCAGCGAATTATGTAGACACTGTCTGATCTTGTCTCCTGTACTTTTTGAGCCAGCCCTATATTCCATTTTCAAAATTTACTTTAGATTATTACTATCACGAAGTTCATGTCATGGAATAGTGGATGTAGCCAGTAGTCCACCACATCTTCACTTCCACCTAGAAACACATGCAAGAGATTCAGACAGTGAGTAAAGTAGCATCTCTGTGTCTGATGTCACATCACACATGGAGATCTATATCAAGGAGCTAATCCTCATTCAGCATGAAGAATCACAATACATGTTGCAGTTTATTTACAAAATACATAGAGATTTACAACATGCACAGTGAGACTATGAGCTCCTGCAGAGGAGCTGTATGATCACATCTTTTCCAGCTAGTCCTATTTTCAATACCTAATCCGTGTGTGTGTGTATCCACAAAGCCTGGGCAGAGTAAGTGCGTGTGTAGTGTGGGGTAGTCCGTCACAGGTGACGAGGAGCGGCCTATAAACACGCCTGATATCCTGCTACCCTCCACTGTGACATAGACTGGGCCTGATTCCAACACGCCCCCTGGCAACACCGCCTCATCCGCCTCAATCAGTAGAGCCTCCATATGTTGAGGACAGCACGCGCGCCATAATCTCTAGCCCCACCCGTCGGTCTTATACTACGCGCATGCTCTCTGGAAAACTCTGGTGCCTCCATTAGTATCTCCATTCAGGAAAAGGACTCTTAGCATCGATGCACAACAATTAGTCAGAGGTGGTCCATGCATGTACCTGTGTTGTAATAAAAGGATTGATGTACAGTGAATGTACACACATAAATGTATACCTATTATCTTATAGTGTACATAGCAGTATTATATATACATGTAAGCTGTCTATGCTCTCTATCCTCTATGGCTTTAGTATGTGCATATATTTGTCAGCACATTGGGGGTCTTATTGATGCTTTTGTGTAGTGATTTTTGTTTAAAGTTGTGTGGGGTTGTATTAGTGTTTCTGGGGGGGTGTTGATGTATACCCAATATATACACATATGTGCACGTGTGGCATATTATTGTACAGAAAAGAAGACTGTTTGTGAGGGCTGGAAGGGTTCAGCATTCAGTAAAACAACCATGGTAAAAATCACACTTTTCAGTTAGAGAGGAACGCTGCGTGCCATAACTTATATTGTTATAGCTACATCTGCAGGCTATCTCTCTTGATCCATTACAGTAGTACTAGTCACACTGGCTATTTTATAGAATCGTATAGTGAAAACAAGCAGGTTAATTAGACACATGTGTTTCCTTCATTGGATTGCTTAAAAAAGGCAATTTGGTTAGAGGCCAAAGTTGCCAAACAGGAATGGCATGGCATTGGGGCTTGGTAACATTGTCTCTCAGTTTCCTTCATTGGATCTAAAAGGGTAATTTGGTTAGGGGCCAAAGTTGCCCGATTCATTCTATATGCTTTACTAAACATTCTGAGGTGTGTATGATGTAATCATGTTTACAAGTGGAAATAAAGTATATGAGGAACTCAATGACTATTCATGGTATGTATGGCTGCAGATACTCAAAGCCAGGGTCAGCCCAACTATAGGACAGTTGCTCCAATGTGCTTGGAGAGTAGCTGTGCTAAAGATTATGTGTTATACTGTAGCTATACAATAACTAAAACATGTAATACAGTGGAACCTCCGAAGAAAGGACACTTTGGGAAAGGCACTTCTGTCCTTTCTTCAGAGGTTGTCCTTATCTCGGAGGTTCATGAAATATTTTAATTTTATATAATGGGGTGGAATATAAGTAATGTAGTGAAGTTTGTGCCTGAGTTAGTGTGTAAAATAGTCAAATAAAGTTGTCTGTCTTGCTAATTGATGCGTAATATTGACAGTCCTATCAATTGTGTGGCCAATACACACTTCTTCCGTGTCCTTTGAATGCAAGAAACTTGGACACATACATTCTCTAAAGCAAGTACTGCTTCCTTGTAACGCGTGTGAGGTTTCGCTGTATACACAATGAGTTTACTCACGTTGCGCTCGAACATAGCGCCGTACTGCGCAAGCGCAACTGTGCAATTTTAGGGGAGTGGCTTCCGGGTGTTCGCTATTTAGAGGCCAAAATGCATGGTGGAGCGCCGTTCGGCGCAAAGATTTTGTCCGTTGTCCGGAATCGGGAAGCGTCCGCTTCTCGGAGGTTGCTAATGTATTACAGCTGGTATTTTCAATCCGTAACATGGCAAATGTCCGTTGTAGCGTGGGTGTCCGCTTCTCGGAGGGTCCGTTATAGGTGTATGTACAGATTTGTGTGGCGTTTTTTGTCATAGGGACATGAGTCACATGACGTCAGTTTTATTCACACTGCACTGGCGCTGCGCTATATATAGCTAGCGCTAGCGATAGCTCTAGCTAGTATGGTGGCCGAGAGGGGCATTCCCGACATATCGCTGCGAACCATAATTAATAGCTAGCAAACGTGCGCCGCCGCGTGTGATGTACATGTGCGCGCGCCGTGCTAGCAAAGTGTGATGTATAAATTGCTGTACATACTGATAAAAAAAAGTGAGGACTGGCTTACAGAACGCTCAAAGATGCAAATGATGGTATGTACTTACATGTTAGATCTAGTAAGTTATCTTGCCTAATGTTTTTCAAGACATGTAACTGCATGTCCGGATTTGCAGGGTGGGGAAGAGTAAAGCATGCTAGCTAAGACTGCATCTGCATGGTTGTGTCTGCACTTGTTCTGCATATCGATGCATATCGACGTATATATATGCGAGTATGCGAACGTCAATTAGAGTCGCGCCCGATTTCATACATGGTAAGGCAGTGGCGTAGCCAGGATTTAGAGAGTGGGGGGGCTCAGCGGCGGAAAGGGTAATTAGTGGCGCGCGAAGCGCGGCGAAACGCCCTCATTTTGAGACCATTTGACCATAATCACGAGATTCTGAATTTGCGTAGCTCCAGCAGTAGCTACACGTACACAGTAATGCTGTACTGAGTGACAATAAAGCTACTCATTTAGAGGGGGGTTTGTCCGAATCCGCTATATAACGATTTATTTGACTTTTTAAACTTCGGCGTCTCGTCTGTATGCAGTTGCAGCGAAACGATCGCGAGCATGTAAAGTGAGTAACTATCATGCTTGTCAGGCCAAGCGATGAATGAATATGCATCCACATGCACGCGTGGTAGTCGTTCTTTGAACTACATGTACATATAACGCCGATGTTTGTTATTGTACGCGCGAGCCGAAGGTGCGTCACAAATACATATACTACCAACTTTCTGGGATATGCTGTAGGCTTTATCACTGCTAGTGCGCAACTGAAAAAGGGGTGCTCGAGCCCCCTCTGCCCCCCCTTGGCTACCCCGCTGTAAGGCCATAGCTCCCTCTTATACATGCATAGGAAACTAGTTTCAGCACTGGTATATATATATATTACATGAGCTTGGCATTTGTTTACTTACACAGGGAGAAATTTCCGTTTTGCTGTTCATTGCCATACTTTCTTCAACAGGTAAAAGTGATCCAAACTCAACAAGTTATATTATATAGAAAACTAATAGCAAGGAAACAGAATATCTTGTCACAATAGGAGAGCTATAATATAAAGCCTCAGTGTTACATTGTTATCTCAGTTTTATATAATTGCATCAGGTGCTGAAGTACCAGTGCAGGTAGTACCACAAGGAATAGAGTCAATCTATGGATCTGATACCACCATAGGATGTACTAGTCCACTAGTAAACAGAAGTGGTGTGTGGGTATGTGATGATAGAAGTTATCTGGTTGATGGTTGCTCTCCAGCTATTAACATAAATAGCTCCAACTGGGCATCTCAGCTAGTGACAGCGAGGAAGACTCAAGTTGATCGTGGATTAGTTACATATGATGGTGTTGTACTGACATTTGACTTTGACACTGCTGTGCTTCCTACTTCAATTGAATTGGACATATTCCTCTGTTCTCAATGGAAGAGTGATGCTAAGGACTTCTATGTGTATGCTGATGAAAATAGTAATTTAATCTTCAATTCTGACTCAACATATGTTCAATCCAAGAGACCACCCAGTCCATCATGTGATTCTCTATCAACTGTCGAAATTACTTTTGTTGAAGAAAAACATACTGATCCTAGCCAATCATGGCATATTTTAGTGGATATTAACAGAAATAATGAGTGGGCTTATGTGGGAGAGGTCAAGTTTTTCATTAGTAATATCATCAATCCTGGTAAGTATATACATGCAATATGCATACCTACATGGTATGTATATTAACCTAACTTCTATCATAGAGTCGGTAGACTCTATATGTCGGGATGGTGTCACGAGTATTTGGTACCCCAGTGATATGGTACCCGGGTAACTATATCACCGGTGATTTGGTACCCCCAGGGGTACAATATCACCACATAAGACATTTGCGTCACGGGGATTTGGTACCCCCGCCGGCGATGGGTACCATATCACTGGGGGTACCAAATCCCGTGACAATGGCACCGACACGCCCATTAGCCTTAACAAATGAAACGCCTCAGAACTCTCGAACGGGGCAGTTATAATAAGCCTTTTCAGACACATAACATGGCCTACGAGTGTTTTTATACACAATAAAATTCCCAAAGTAGATAAAATACACCGCTACAATGACATACAGAAAATTGCTAAACCGATTTCTCCATCTTCTCCTTCTTCTTTTTCTTCTTCGCTCACCTCAATTTTGGCATAAAACGGCTTCTTTCTCTTCCGTACATGATCCTTGGTCGTCAGAAGCATCCTTCTCGAACGAGAACAGTAAGAATCTACGCGTACAAACTGATTATTTACGCATGTGCTATTAGACAATTACACATGAGTCAGTGCGACAGACGTTCACCAGAAGCGCAAGAACTTAGCGAAGAAGGGCCGTGGATCTCAACGGACATTACTAGTAAACATACTAACCTTTGACTTCCAGTAAGCGTAAGACGTTCAGCTGGCGTGGTTCTATATATAGATCTATACATACGACTAAGTGGGCTCGCTCCCGCTCGCCCAACTACATACTGAGTGGTAGTCAGTACGGTGGATGCTATTGTTGGCCTTCCATCTAATTCTTGCGCAATTTATCTGTCGAAAAGCGGTGGGGCGACCGCCCAACCTGCCCCAATGGTAGTTACACCACTGATACAATAATAATACCGTGCGTAGACCGTACCGTACCGTGCTAACCCCTCCTTACATCAGGTTTTTAATAATATGGTTCGAGTCCTACGGTGGGAGCCGTTTTTTCGGCGATGAAAACTGAGTATGTTGTGGTTGCGGAGCAGGCTCATCCCTTAAGCCCAGCCTATTCAATCCCAAATTATTTTTATCCTGCCACTTATAAGTTATCGACTTGTTTCGATCACCACAGCATACTCTATTAGGATTTGAACCGTAAATCCCTCAGGCCTCCCTCCCCCTTGGCAGAGTGGTAATGCGTTCCGTCGTCAACGGTTGAACGTAGGTTCGAGTCCTACGGTGGGAGCCTTTTTTGGGGGGATGAAAACTGAGTATGTTGTGGTTGCGGAGCAGGCTTATCCCTTAGGCCCAGCCTATTCAATCCCTCCCTATAGCTACATCACTTTTTAATATGAGGGGTATAATTACGCACGTTATTATTGCTGTATGCCATAATCTTTTGTCTTATGGCATATATAGATCTACCGCCCGCAGTTTCTCTGGTTTTTGGCACTGCCATTCCTACATCCTTCAGCATTTTTTTTACACTTTGGCATGTCTACCAATAATCTAACTTGTAACATCTTATCTCCAGATCCAAGCTGCATTGAACCGGCTACAACAGCTATTAGCACGACAAATATCATTTCTTCTAGTGCACATGTGTCTTTGACTGACAGTCCCTCTATACCTAGTAAGTCAGTGATCACTTCATATAGTCCTCCTACACCTACTGAGTCAGTGATCACAGTTAATCCTACACCAAATATAGCTAGTGATTCAGTGACCATGACTAGCAGTCATACCAACCCAATTCCCTCAAAGAATGTTTCAACAAGGACTGATGGTATTGATATAGTTGGAATAGTAGTTGGAGGGTTATCTGGTGTAGTGTTCGGGATACTCATCACACTTTTTACAATAATTATTATTGTTGTTGTTCTTCATCGCTATCACTCTTCTCAAAGTGATCCTCACAGCTCCATAGAACTTGAGAAGATTCAAACTTCAGTAGATGAACCAGCTTCAGATGTCAACGATAATGAGGACTGCAGGAATGACATCACCTTCTTTGAACCTGACTACCAAGCTGTTCTAGATAATGTTCCAGATAATTCTCAAGAGAATGGCAATATAGGAGTTCCAAATCCTCTGTACTCAATGGTAACTGAAGCTATCAATGAGCCAATTGCCACAGAGGATGCTTGTGGTGATGGCAATACAACTCCTGACATTACTCCAAAAGTAAAACGTAACCCTTTGCCTCCTCTCCCTTCGCCTCCTCTCCCTGAGCCTCCTCTCCCTTCACCTCCTCTCCCTAAGCCTCCTCTCCCTTCACCTCCTCTCCCTAAGCCTCCTCTCCCTTCACCTCCTCTCCCTTCACCTCCTCTCCTTTTGCCTCCTCTCCCTTCACCTCCTCTCCCTAAGCCTCCTCTCCCTGAGCCTCCTCTCCCTGAACCTCCTCTCCCTAAGCCTCGTCTCCATGAGCGTCCTCTCCCTGAACCTCCTTTCCCTAAGCCTCCTCTCCATGAGCGTCCTCTTCCTGAACCTCCTTTCCCTAAGCCTCCTCTCCCTGAACCTCCTCTCCCTAAGCCTCCTCTCCCTAAGCCTCCTCTCCCTGAGCCTCCTCTCCCTGAGCCTCCCCTCCCTAAGCCTCCTCTCTCTGAACAGCCTTCAGATAAGCTAGGGAATGGTAAAGCAAACCCTGCCCAGCTCCTACCAATTTACAGTGTTGTGCAGAAGAGCATTCCAGGGGTACCACCAAAATCATCAGATCTCCTAAGTGACTTAGACACAACAGATGCTATGTCACCGTCAGCCTCTATGATGACCTCCCCTGTCAAGAACATGTCAAATCACGACTCAATGCCATTAGGTTGCATCAATGAAAACCCTTTGTACCAAAGGACAGATTCGCTCTCACTTCCAACAGGAAATCAATCAATAAACATAGTCCATCCCACTCCATCTGCACCTACTCTTGAAGAGTCTGTATACAGTAATGCAGTCAGTGCACTTCATTGCACAGGTGGTGGCACCACAGATTCAATGAAAAAAGAGGAAGTGGACTGCAATTCCCATATTTATGCTTCTATTTATGATGATCCTAAAGAACTCCCCAAAGGATTCCAACAGCCAGCGAAGATTACCAATGACAACATCACAGAGATAAGAGAGCTGGGAAATGGTCAATTTGGAAAAGTTATGTTAGCTGCAACTAAAGGTTTGAGTTTAAAGGACATGCGATTGAGCAAGACAGATGATAATCGAGACACATCAATCCTTGTAGCTGTGAAGAAGCTGATAGATAATCCTTCTACAAAGCAACAGGAGTCCTTCATCAAGGAAGTGAAGTTCATGTCTTGCCTAAACCACAAAAATGTGGTGAGTTTACTTGGGGTGTGCTATGATGAGCCTGCCTTCATGATGATGGAGTACATGGAGGAAGGTGACCTCAACAAGTTCCTGCAGCGATACTCAGAGATTGTAGAGACCCCCTCCAACAATGCTCAAATTTCCACCTCCACAGTGGTGTACATGGCATCCCAGATAGCCAGTGCAATGAAGTACCTTGCATCACTCAATTTTGTTCACCGAGACGTTGCAAGTCGAAACTGCCTCATTGGGAAGAATTTCATCATAAAACTTGCAGATTTTGGCATGAGTAAGAACCTGTATGAGTCGCTTTACTACCGAATCCACGGCAGTGCTACTCTGCCCATTCGTTGGATGGCCACTGAGTGCTACTATGGCGTATTCTCCGAGGAAACAGATGTGTGGGCATTTGGCATTACTATGTGGGAGCTGTTCACTCTTGGTAAGGAAAAGCCCTACTCATTCTTCACTGATCAAGAGATAATAGATGATGCCACTGAAAGGGGAGACAGCCGTCAGCTGCTCTCCAAGCCTCCTGCTTGCCCTGAGTCAGTGTATAATATTATGCGACGGTGCTGGGAAGCCACTCCAAAAAAACGTGCTAAGTTCAGTGAACTGGATAAAATGTTACAGGAATGCCAATGATTGCACATGACACACACACACACTTATTTACATAAACATGCACTCTATAATAGTCTGCAGTACTCTACTTGTAAGTGTATGTGACTGATTTCCTTGTATCCTTATTTGTAATACTCCAGTATGGGAACCATTCTCTACCCTATTGAACCCATTTTCCATGCACTACATTCATTTATGGACATTTTACTACATGAATCATTTACCACAGTATTCAGTTGCAACATCATCATACATACATATATTTTTGCTCTTTTTTAAAATCAGTCTTTTTAAAATCAGTTATTAGTGGAGTGAGATAAATTTCATTTGGGTATAAAGCATTATGGCGAGGAATCATGTCCTGCGGCAGACCACTTTTAATGTACAAGTGTATCTTGCTAGAAGTATAGATGTACCTGTGACAAACTGATGCCACACTTTTTCTACCAATTACATCCAAGCAACAAACATTTCCGAATTGTTGTATGGTACTATATATCTGGTAACTGAAATGGCAGCCATGTTTCCTTTCGTGTGTATAGAACTGTGTGTTTGACAAGTAGCCCCAAATCACTGCACCCTTCAGGAAGGTGTTTAAAGACCACTTCCTCCTTCACTTTTCCATTAAAGGCCAATTCCCCTACCTTCACTAGCTGTTGGTAGAGGTCACTGTCATGAGAAATATCTTCAAGATTATTTGGCAGTTTCCTTGCCAATGGATCTCCTGTTGCACTCAGGTATCTAGACAATAGGCACAGGGTCAGCTCAGTGTATAGCTGGGTCCTAACTGGCTCTATCCTCAGGGTACAAAAACTGAACATTCATCAACTTTACACAATAAAGAAGAATGCAGGAAGAAAATTGTGTATGCTTCTATGTTGCTTAGTTCAGTTTTATACCATGAGGATGGAGACCGTGAGAACTCTGAAACATTGGTTATATCTTTAACTCTGGTATCAAACAGGGCGCAGCGAGGGTTACTGTACTATTAAATAGCTATGTACAGACCTAAATTAGCATATAGGAGAGGGAGAAGAGCTGAAATGTAACATACACACACTCACCTGTGGCGGCTAAGGCCGCCCCATCATTTCTGAGCCACGCCTCCACCAAAAATTAATTAAATCGGCAACAACGAGCCACCGCATGCGTCTTTGCTGTCATGTAAATAGTACGAGTCACTTTATGTATAATGAGTTAATTATTAACAGCATGTACTGTAACGTCTCTCTTTGTCCCGTTCGTCGCACAGTAATAGTATTGGCGAGCGGACCTACTCGCCGCGTACATACCGTAATGTTATACGCGATTCTAATTTTACGTGCAGGGACAAATTGGCGACAAGGTCGGCTTACTCCGCTCGCCAACAACGAACCTAGTTATCTCCATTATAAACTTATCATCATTAAAATAGTACATCTAACTGATGAATATTAATGAGCCTCCCCATGTGTCGACCTCTTCCGGCGGTAGTGATGATATAGTGTTATGGCCAGAGGACAAAGCAGGATTGTCTAAGTGACACCAAACTCTTTTTTTAATTTCTTATGCCAGACAAGACGTGACTGTAAAATGTAGAGTCGTGTCTGGCATGTCAGTATATTGTTACATTGTTACAAAGTAGATATACAGGCATGTATTCAATGATGGATGCAATGTTTAATACTAATTTAACCCTGCTTAATGCTAATTTAACCCTGATATTGCGGGGCGGCGGCAGAGGGCGGACAGAGGTGGCCCAATATTCCAGTACCCCCCCCCAATAAAAATAGGAGCTATGACGACGGAATATGTGTTGCCTACTTGCAGGGGGGGGGATTGCCCACGCAATATTCCAGTAGGGAGGGCCTCGCCCCCCATCCCCCCCCAATAAAATAAGAGCTATGCCGACAGAATGTGTGTTGCTGCTGCTGCATGCACCCGAAACGCGCTACTACTATATACGCGCGTGCACGCAAATTGCGTAACGTGCGCGCGCGCGTACGTTCTCCCCTGTAGGACCGCATTTGCGATCCCAACGCAAAAGCGATCCGATTTATGACGCCGTACGGCTCGGACATATCCGGTGATATTCGGAATAAGCGCACGCGCTTCTTGTCTATGCGTTCAGTGATTATAGAGCTAGAGGCATACCTGACTTGCCTAATGTGTCCCTGATGAGTTCCGTTGTTTCAATGTTTACCCGCAGAGTTCTGTGATTATGTAGGCATACCTAACTTGTCTGATGTGTTCTTGATGGGTTCCGGTGTTTCAATATTTACCCGTTCACTAAAATTATGCATATGTTTCTCATGAATTGAATAACTATCGAAATGGATCCTTCATTTGCATCACCTAATCCATATGTGAAAAAATGTATTATCTCCCATAAAACTATTTGCAGTAGTTCCCTAGCTATTCGTAGACTCACGACCTTGACACCTCACGATTTATGAGATATACAGAGATAACAGCTGGAAGAAACAGGTGCTAAAGTTTAAAGGTTAGCACGTGTTGAGTATAGAGCATGATGGCTGCCGCCGCCTCTGTAGTGTTATCTCAGTTGCATCTTCTCTAAGGTTTCTGTAATTCTAATTACATCCTTTCCAAGAATTGAAAATGATGTAAAATTGGAAAGGATAAGTGGTATAGCAACTAGGTTCCTGGACTCTTGACCACTATATCTAGTATCTTGACCACCGGTTTCGAAAAGGATGTAATTAGTAATAGACACCATGAGAGAAACACAGAAGCCAGCCATGCAACTTAAATGCAAGTGGATATTTCACAGGCTCAGCTCACTACTGATTGCTATTGCACACCATGGCCAAAACTGGATGGTTTTCAATGACATAAAGACACAAAATCTCCATCCATGGGTTAAGTGTTCAGTTCTCATCAGAGGATTATAAACAATGCTATCTTTTTCATGGGACGCTGGGTGTCTGGGTTAAAACACCCAATAGGTCACTTGGTTGGGATAAGATTGTCTTCTTGTAGAATCACGTCTCTAACTTTCATATTGTGAGGTGGATGATGCCATTTAATATATCTGTGAATATTGTCAATGTACTCAGCCGATCACCTCTTCCAGAAATGGCGTGTGAGGTTTTGACACATGCCAGTATTGAAGGGGAGACATTGGTTGGCGGGAGTTGGAAGGTCAATCAGGAAAGGGTCAGGGGGTCAGAGGATCAACGATATCTCCATCGTATGAAATTATTACTAAAGGTTGACCATTTAGACAGGCTTTGACTTAAGTGAGTATAACTAGTCATGAACTCTTCAAAAATGAGTTTAGTTTCGTGTCAGATGAGACTTCATACTTATAACCTCTGTTTCCAAAAAATCACCAAAGTGTGGGGCATCTAATGTTCTCTACGGCACAACATTCTGATAGAAGACTTTGTGTTTCTGGTTTTGAAGGACAGTAACGAATTCTTTCAGTTCCCCCACAGTTCCGACGAAGTTTGTGCCGTGGTCACTCCATATCCGGGAGGGTTTGCCTATGAAATGAATTTTCATAGGGCATCAATGAATGCATCGGCCATTAGACCATCAAGTGAACTGATGGACAGTGAACGAAAATGCAGGCATATACTTTGACAAGTGTTGGTTTCCGAGTAGATCCATACTTTATCATGAAATGTCCAGCATATTCAGGTAATGAGAGAATCTACAGTGGAGTGAGTGGTCAGGAAGTGGAGGCTGGCAGGCAGGTCCAGATAAGTGTAGTACTATTGCAGTTATCTACATTTAGTGTTGAGCAAGATGTGGTACAGCTTTCTAAATGATTTGTTAAGGGTGTAGAAAGGTCTGGATAGGGGAGGACTGGAGGCAGGTATTGGTGATCCAAGAGAGAGCCTTCAGAAGCTTATTGATGTTGTACATAGATATTGTAATTGGTGAAAGTGGCCCATGAGAGTAATGTGGGTAACAGATGGCAGTGATGGTAGTAGGTTACTAGAAATAGGCCTAATTTGTGCAGTGTGCGGATGTTTTATGTGTAACTTTGTGGAATAGTCAACATTACTTTCCAAATGTTTTCATTGACTGTGTATTCTTCATCACTTTCACAAGGAAAACACACTACAACAACTGGAATAGTAAGAAAGTAGATAATAAGAACTTGAAAGTACACATGATTTCCTCAACATCAGTGTACTTTTCCATGGGACAATTGGATCATATATCTAGTCGTGCTATATCACTACTAAGATTCTTCAGTTTTTGTGGTCAGTAGATGTGACCCAATGACACAAGCAAGAGGCGATGCCACTGATATCCATGTAGCAAGTTCTCTGGCACAGCAATCTAGTGCAGCTGGAGTGTGTTTACAGCATATTTCAACACCTTTGCAACAGGAGCCTGTAAACCACACACTGTTGTCAAGTGTCATTAGTACGTAGATGGCAGACTATGCACACACACTCTAAGCCATCTATGTACTAATGACCCTTAGTAGTTGCAAAGGTGCTGAAATATGCTGACATTATCGCGTTTACATGTTATGTAAACTTGTGGTTATCAGCCACTTATCGGGTCGAAAAAAACTCGTACCAGTTCGGTATAGGCACCGTGCGCAGTAGCTCATAGCGTTTTCTTACTCTGCGTGCGGTACTTTTGATCTCTATGGCTTCTGTGTTACAAGTATAAAAATAAACACCACCTAGCCCGCAGGCCAACAATTTGTGTTTTGTTACTAGTCCTGGGCTATAATTGACAGTAGAGAGGAAACTACTGTATATAGCGGAGTAGCCAATGATGTATGCGCAGGTAGCAGCTATTGCTCTTGCTTCCACTCTCAGTCTCATCTCAGCTGGTGGGTCAGCTAGAGGACCATCCAACTGTGTGAATTGCATCATCATCAATAGTACAACTGGTGAAAATGTATCTTCATGCTTCAATAGCAATTCCACCACTCCTTGCAAAAACCTCAGTTATGTTCTCCATACTATTCCCAACATGTCCCTAAGTGACAGAGAAGTTATCCTACAAGGAGATCACTACATCAATCAAACTCTGACCATAGCAGATGTGGAGAGGCTAACTATAAGAGGAAGTGACTTTAAAAGTTCTACCATTCACTGCATGCCACCTAACAGTTCCAATGACACTGGATCTGGGCTAGTGTTTGTGTCTATCTCAAACCTAACAGTATCAAATGTGAGATTCAAAGGTTGTGGTACACTTCAAAACAGCACAATGTTAAGGAATTTTAGCATTATTAAATATCGTTCTGCAGTGTACATACTGAATTGTACAAATGTTCACTTTATTGAAACCACTTTCCACAGGAGTGTGGGTAGAGGGCTATCTTTATATGATGACAATGGATATGTACTGATCAAGAATACAACATTTGTAGAGAACATGGTCCCCAAGGAAGAACAAGACAGACTAATTGGTGGTGGTGGCCTCTACATTGAGTTTACATACTGCACACCTGACTACCCCAATTGCAACTTCACAGAAAACTTGCGTAATAAAAACAGCACATATGAGATTCAAGACTGTGTATTCAAAGGAAATAGAGTCACTGGACATACAAGTAATGAGAGAACAGCTCAGAATCACATTGTACAGTTTCCACTTCTGGTTGGTAACCATGGACATAATCTTGGTCAAGGAGCTGGTATTTCTATCAGCTTCAAAGGCACAAGTCTACACAACTCTATCACAATATCTGACTGTGTATTTACCAACAACTCAGTTGAGCAAGAATCTGGGGGTGGAGTAGAGGCCATACTTGAGGACTATGCTTCCAAAAATACCCTACATATAAATGCCTGTAAATTCACCAACAACAGTGCTTTAGAGCGGAGTGGTGGTGCCCTTAAAATAGGATATGTTATTACTACTCCAAATGTGAATCACAACAACATTACTGTTCAAGATACATTGTTTGTCAATAATTCTGCTGCCTGGGGAGGTGCTGTCAGCTTTCTTGCCAGTCGATTATTAAACAGAATGGAATTTATCAACTGCAGTTGGATGGGGAACTCTGCATCCTTTGGGGCAGCTATGCGTGTTAATTATGAGGCCCGGGATTCAATTGCTGATGGAATAGTTCCTACCACACTTCTTTGCTCATGCACATTCATCAATAACTACATTACAAACACAGCAGTGATATTAAAGAGTGCAAATGGTGGTATATCTCGACAGGTACTTCAGTCAGGGACACTAGACATTGCTGCTTTTGAAATTGCACTCTCTGGAAATGTTTCGTTCTTTGGAAGCACAGGAAGTGCCATAGTTGCAACATCAGCACATATCAATGCATTGGAAGACACTGTCTTACGATTTGTGAACAATTCAGCCACAAATGGTGGAGCAATGGCTCTACTTGGATATTCTGTTCTTGACCTCCACTCCAACTCTCAAGTTATCTTTGAGTCCAATAATGCCAGTGAACGTGGTGGTGCAGTGTATGCCCATCAACCAGCATTCATATTATCCCACAGGTGTTTCATTTCACATCATCCCAGTATTGATCCTAACAAGTGGAACTCTTCTCTCACTTTTTCTAATAACAAGGCCAGGTATGGTGATGCTATCTTCACTGACTCTCTCCTTCAGTGTGCAAAACACACTGGAAATGTTGTAACTGATGTCAAAACAGCTCTCCGCTGGAAACCTTTCAAATACATCCCAGGCATTGAAGAATATACTATAGCAACAAGTCCTGCATCCATTAACTTTACTCTACCGGTTGAAATAACTCCTGGAGAAAGGATAAACTTACACCTAATATCACTGGATGATCTCAATCAAACAATTCCAACTGCATATCAAGTGTTTCTGGAAATTCATATAGGGAGAGCGACTACAAGTACTTCCTACATATCTGATGATGGATACCTGCAACTCAGTGGAACACCAGGTACTGAATTCACTCTCACAGTTCAGACACAAAACACAAGACACATCTCCTTTTTTAGAGACAGTAAACTAGGACATTGCCCACTTGGTTTTACACTGCAGAATGATGTCTGTGTGTGCTCAGCCAGCACCAGTGATAAACATTTAGTTGGAATATCAGAATGTAACATGTCCAACTTCAGAGCTTTTCTTCAGATAGGATATTGGGTTGGGTGCACCAGAGATGGTGAAATTGCAACAAGTTATTGTCCTCCAGGATATTGTAACTATCAAAGTGCTTCAGATGCTCAAAGAATTGACATACCCAAATCTTGCAATGACTTGAACATGTGTACTTCACAGAGAAAAGGTTGGCTTTGCGGGGAATGTGAGGAGGGTTCTGCAGTGTTTTATCACTCAGAGAACTTCAAATGTGACAAGTGTCCATATGGAGCATTTGGGCTACTGTTCTACGTGATCTCAGAACTGGTTCCACTAATCCTTCTGTTTGCTGTCATAATGATCATGAAGGTAAAGATGACATCAGGACTGATGCAGAGTACACTACTCTTTGCACAGACTGTCACTTTTATCAACCGCATTCCCCCTTTTATGACAATGTCTCCAAGTAATGTGTTCATACGAATTCACACTTTCCTGATTGGATTTCTCAGCCTGGACTTGTTTACATTAGATGAGTTGTCGTTTTGCCTCTGGAATGGGGCTACAGTACTGCAAAACTTCGCATTTCGATATATCACCACTTTATTTACTATGCTACTCCTTGCAGGATTCATACTGTTAATCCAATACAGCTCATTAGAAACAAAACTCAGTGGTAGGGTCGCATTCTGTCAAAAACTAATGAAGTGGGGAAGAAAGAAACACATTTTTAAAAATGCAATTGTTCATGGTATATCAACATTTTTGATTCTCTCCTACACACAATACACATTCACATCTTTCCAGATACTGACTCTAGTCCCTGTTTATACAGAAGGTGAAAAGACACTCAGTTATGTTGTGTACCATCAAGGGAGCGTGGAGTATTTTGGGGCTGGTCACCTCCCATATGCCATTCCAGCAGTGTTTGTTCTCCTCCTCCTCTCACTCCCACCACCACTGCTGCTTATCTCATATCCACTACTGTGGAAGGTCAAGGGAAAGTTGATTAGCCACATAAAAAGTACTGAAACTGAAAATGAAACGACCCCTTTGCCAATTCGTAAACTTCTTCCTCTTATTGATTCATTTCAAGGAGTTTTCAAAGATAATCGACGTATGTTTGCAGGCTTGCTGTTTTTGTGGAGGATAATCCTAGCTATCATTTTTGCTTTCTCTTCTAACTTTACTGAATTTTTCCTCTCAATAGAAGTTGCTCTTCTCTGCTTCTTTACTATCCATGCAGTTGCCAGGCCTTACAAAAGACGTCTATTCAACATAATTGACTTATTGATGCTTGCCAATCTGTCCATCATCAATGCACTCACATGGTTCATCTTTAATACATCATCTTTTGGTGGAGACAGGCAATCCATAGAAGCAGCCAACTCAATTAAAATCATACTGATGTATCTCCCACTTCTTGCCTTGGGTGCTACTATACTACTCTGGTTCTTGAGGAAATTTAGTATCATGCCAAAACTGATAAGCTTTATGAGCTACAAAAAAGAAGATTTCAGTGCTAATAATGTTAAATCAATTGTGAATCAAAGAAACAAATCTCAGGTTACTGATGATGATGATGATCTATTCTCCCGTGCTGCAGAAATGAACTGTTCAACTCTTGCAGCAACTAGCAGTGAAATCAGAATTAATCTTCAAACCAATGAAACTACTTGTGAATGTGCACAAACTTGAAGCAAGATGTTTACTGTCTGAGCTGATTAGAACCAAGTGATCTATTTGATATTGGATGCATAAATCTCTATGTACGTATGTATGCAAGCTGAGTAATGAAGGTGTCAGATTAGTTTTGTTCCTTCACCAGATATATATATATATATATATATATATATATATATATATATATATATATATATATATATATATATATATATATACTAGTGTAAAAAACATTTCATTAAAATGTTAAAGGATGTAGGGATGGTAGTGCCAAAAATTAAAGGAACAAGATTGTAATAAGTTATTAACCCAAATGGTGCACAGTGAACAACTGATTATGATATGACAACTTATGTATATACTTTGGAGTTCAGAGTTCACGCTACCACAAAGATGAATTACAATTCATGTATGCAGACAAGGGATAATTGCATGCAACAATAACAACATGCGCAACCCCATGAAATAAAATGTAGGGAGGGGTTACGCATGTTGTTATTGTTGCATGCAATTATCCCTTGTCTGCATACATGAATTGTAATTCATCTTTGTGGTAGCGTGAACTCTGAACTCCAAAGTATATACATAAGTTGTCATATCATAATCAGTTGTTCACTGTGCACCATTTGGGTTAATAACTTATTACAATCTTGTTCCTTTAATTTTTGGCACTACCATCCCTACATCCTTTAACATTTTAATGAAATGTTTTTTACACTAGTTTTACTAGTTTTTCTTGGGTACCTACAGTGTCCATTTCTGTACGTAGAGTAATCCCTACTTGCTTGTCTTCGCACGAGCCCCACCCGCTTCTACTCCCGCGGACCTGCGCGCGCTTGAGCCCCACCTTTCTATGAAACGTGTGCACGTGACCATATAGAAATGGCTTCCAACAAATAAGGAAAATTTGCGATTACAGAGCCCTGAGTAAAGTTACAAAGATTCTCTTGGTCAAGGATCACGCACGCAAGGGAATGGAGTCGTTTCATGTAAAAACCGAGGACAGTACTTGTGCCGCTTTTGCGGTAGGCCAGTTCAACTGAAGAAGAAGAAGAAGAAGATGATGAACAAAAAAATCCAAAAAGGTGGGTGTGGCAACTTCCGTAAGTCATTGTAGCTGTGTATTTTACGTACTTTGAGGGTCTTAGCGGGTACAGAATCACTCGTAGAGTACATGTATGTGTCCAAAAGGGTTTGTAACTGCCGCGTTTGGGAGTTCTGAGCCATTCTATTTTGGAAAATGGGCGTGTCCTGTCGGCGCCATCCCTACATAGAGAGTCTACCGACTCTCTAATATATATGCATGTAGGTATGAGACACAATAGGACAGTGTACAATGTAATAACATCTCAGGGGTGGATCCAGCGGTCCTGGGGTCCATTACCCTCACTTAATAGTCTTATGCAGGGGCATAAGAAGATGCTTTTGGTTAGGGGAAGCTGACCTTGTGATAGCCTAACCTACATGTACCTACTCAGGTGGGGGTCCGGGGGCATGCTCCCCCAGGAAATTTTATTGTATGCTCTGAAATCAGTTCTTGCATGTGTATTCTGAGACTAATACTTAAAATGGACCCATATTTTTAGAGACAGAAACTGGGGCTACAGCCCCCACAGTGCCCCTGTTTCCTACGCCAGTGTTATGCAGGATCTGCCAGAATTCATGATTTTACAAGGTCCACAAGACATGAAGTGAGGTCAGAATTGTATTATCTTAAAAGAGTAAAGGAAGTCGCAGCCTATAGCCGCCAGTCAGCTGCTGTCCAAGCCTCCTGCTTGCCCTGAGTCTGTGTATAATATTATGTGACAGTGCTTGGAAGCCACTCCAAAAAATCGTGCTAAGTTCAGTGAACTGGTTACAGGAATGCCAATCATTGTACATTACACCGGCACACACACACACACACACACACACACACACACACACACACACACACACACACACACACACACACACACACACACACACACACTTTTTCACATAAATATGCACCCTATAGTCATATCTGACTCAGTCCTTTGTATACATATAATTATTGGATCAATTACTTCCTCTTAGTAATACTCATAGGAACCATTCTCTACCTTATCGAACCCCCATTCCATGCACTAATTTCTTTTGTGGACATTTATCACATATACCATAATATTCAGTTACAACATCCTCATGAACACATACATACATATATCCTTGTTTTTTAATCGGTTATTAGTGGAAAGATACATAATACGGCAGGATTCATGTCCGGCAACAGATCATATATATAACCAACCCTGTTAGAAGTATATATAGAGATGTACCTGTAACGAAGTGATATTGTTCCTTAGAGGATCCAAAATTTTCCTACCAAGTATAGCAAACATTTTTGGGATTGTGTATGGTACATGAACATTAGAGTGAAGGCTGAAAACCACTGATTTCTGTGTCCCTTCATCATCATACTGTAATGGATATGAACTGATCATGAGTTTTGAACCATTTATTGTGAATTACTGATGACATCTGAATCATAGATAGAGAGTGCACATTCAATGATACACATACATGTCAGGGGCGGCGGAACAGGTCCGGCAGACCCGGACCAATATCAGCAGCTGAAGGCCGCGCGCATGCACGCACACGCGCGCGTTTACTTGGCTCCGCCCTCTTTGACTTCGCGCTACATTTTGCCTGACCAATTGCTTCCTCCGCCCCTGCATGTAATGATGACTGTCTAGTACAAGTGTATAATGCTAGTGATGAGGGTAGAAAATGTAATACGAGGATTTAATGCTGGAACTGACTCAGAGAAATATTGGAATGGTATATCTCAGACAGGTCCAACAACTCCAGGGAGTGGTTGTCTTTTATTGAGTCTATTATATCCTATATATAGCTGTACTTCATCTCTGTATGGAATGAGGAGAGAGTGATGTATTGTTTTCTGAGAATGTGGCTCAACTTTGTACCACCTTTGACCTTACTGCATGGAGTCAGCTGAAATGGTGTCATGATGACGATGATTATAAAATGATAAGGTGGAAATACTGACACTAATTGTATCTATATTGTCTAGAGGATATTTACAGTCTTCTATATATTGAGACTGTATTCAGTGACAAAGGTGAGAGCACTGTTCTCACTAACTGCTTGGCCACATCCAAAGCAAACAAAATCCAACTGTCAGTTCCCTCAAGCTACTTGATGGCTGATTCAAACCTGCTAAAGCTCTATTACATCATCAATACCTATAGTCATGTCATCTATACATGAATTGGATGGTTTCCTGGAAATATTGGATGGATGATTGAATACGACATTTGAGTCCCTGACTGCCAACTCAGAGTAATCCAGAGTAATCAGCAAATGGATGCCGAGAGAACAGACGGCTGGAGTTGGATATAGACTTGGCACACTTCAATGCTTCAATCTCATCAGCAAAGGCTCCAGCTGTCTGTTGCGTGAGTGATATCCTGCCTTTACTAACTCAGCAATTCACAGGCCTATGGTTGTAGTTAAATATACGTAGGCATATTGATTATATGTACCTTTATCAATTCGTGTGGCCATCAGATAAGCTGTTCCAGTGTACCCAGTTAGCTACAATTACTTTGGTAATGAGAGGATGTACAGGGAATTTAAGTGAGTGGTCAGGAGGTGGAGGCTGGTCTCAAACATCATAGATACAGGTCATATGTGAGGGAAAAATGTGGCAGGTAAACAATGAAGCATCTAGATAAGTGTAGTACTATTGGGAGAAAAGCAGTTATCTACATTTAGTGTTGAGCAAGGTGTAGTACAGGGCTGTACCCAATTTTACTTTCTAAATGGCATAGAAGGGATAGAGGAGGACTGGAGTAACATTGTTTGCCAGGTAGCTAGTATTAGTGATCCAAGAAAGAGCCTCCAGAAGCTTATTAATGTTGTAGCTACATAGATATTATAATTGGTGAAAGGTGGAGGAATAATGTAGGTAAGAGATGGCAGTGATGGTAGTGGGTTACTGGAAATAGGTAAAAACAACCCTTGATTAATTTTGTGCAGTGTTTGGGTGTGTTTTTTTGTGTAACTTTGTGGAATAATTTCCAAGTGTTTTTCATATTCCTCATCACTTTCACAAGGAAAACACATCAACAACTGAAATAGTACATAGGAGGAAAGTAGATATGAAAGTACACATGATTTCCTCTATAGGGGGAAAATGTCAATAACAGCAGTGTACTTTTCCAAGGGACAACTGCATCATATAGTTGTGGTGCTATATTAACTTGAAAAGGTGCTTTCCTTCTTAGTGTTGAAAAGTATAAAATAGACACCACCTAACTCAACAATTTGTGTTTGTTACAAGTCCTGGGCTATATTTTACAGCAGAGAGGAAACTACAGTATATAGTAGAGTAGCCAATGATGTATGCGCAGGTAGCAGCTATTGCTATTGCTTCCACTCTCAGTCTCATCTCAGCTGGTGGGTCAGCTAGAGGACCATCCAACTGTGTGAATTGCATCATCATCAATAGTACAACTGGTGAAAATGTATCTTATTGCTTCAATAGCAATTCTACCACTCCTTGCAAAAACCTCAGTTATGTTCTCCATACTATTCACAACATGTCTCTAAGTGACAGAGAAGTTATCCTACAAGGAGATCACTACATCGATCAAACTCTGACCATAGCAGATGTGGAGAGGCTAACTATAAGAGGAAGTGACTTTAAAAGTTCTACCATTCACTGCGTGCCACCTAACAGTTCCAATGACACTGGATCTGGGCTAGTGTTTGTGTCCATCTCAAACCTAACAGTATCAAATGTGAGATTCAAAGGTTGTGGTACACTTCAAAACAGCACAACGTTAAGGAATTTTAACATCATTAAATATCGTTCTGCAGTGTACATACTGAATTGTACAAATGTTCACTTTATTGAAACCACTTTCCACAGGAGTGTGGGTAGAGGGCTATCTTTATATGATGACAATGGACATGTACTGATCAGAAATACAACATTTGTAGAGAACATGGTCCCAAAGGAGGAACAAGATAAATTAATTGGTGGTGGTGGCCTCTATATTGAGTTTACATACTGCACACCTGACTACCCCAATTGCAACTTCACAGAAAACTTGCGTAATAAAAACAGCACATATGAGATTCAAGACTGTGTATTCAAAGGAAATAGAGTCACTGGACATACTAACAATGAGAGAACAGCCCAGAACCATATTGTACAGTTTCCACTTCTGGTTGGTAACCATGGACATAATCGTGGTCAAGGAGCTGGTATTTCTATCAGCTTCAAAGGCACAAGTTCACACAACTCTATCACAATATCTGACTGTGTATTTACCAATAACTCAGCAGAGCAAGAATCTGGAGGTGGAGTAGAGGCCATACTTGAGGACTATGCTTCTAAAAATACCCTACATATAAATGCTTGTACATTTACTAACAACCATGCTTTAGAGAGAAGTGGTGGTGCCCTTAAACTAGGATATGTTATTACTACTCCAAATGTGAATCACAACAACATTACTGTTCAAGACACATTACTTGTCAATAACTCTGCTGCCTGGGGAGGTGCTGTCAGCTTTTTTGCCAGTCGCTTTAAAGTGGACTTACAAAACAGAATGGAATTTATCAACTGCAGTTGGATGGGGAACTCTGCATCCTTTGGGGCTGCTATGCGTGTTAATTATGAGGCCTGGGATTCAATTGCCGATGGAATAGTCCCTACCACAATTCTTTGCTCATGTACATTCATCAATAACTACATTACAAACACAGCAGTGATATTAAAGAGTGCAAATGGTGGTATATCTCAACAGGTACTCCAGTCAGGGACGCTAGATATTGACTCATTTGAAATTACACTCTCCAAAAATGTTTCATTCTTTGGAAGCACAGGAAGTGCCATAGTTGCAACATCAGCACATATCCATGTATTGGAAGACACTGTCTTACGATTTGTGAACAATTCAGCCACAAATGGTGGAGCAATGGCTCTACTTGGATATTCTGTTCTTGACCTCCACTCCAACTCTCAAGTTATCTTTGAGTCCAATAATGCCAGTGAACGTGGTGGTGCAGTGTATGCCACTTCACCTCATCAACCTGAGTTCATAATATCACACAGATGTTTCATTTCACATCATTCCAGTATTGATCCTAACAAGTGGAACTCTTCTCTCACTTTTTCTAACAACAAGGCCAGGTATGGTTATGCTATCTTCACTGACTCTCTTCTTCAGTGTGCAAAACACATTGGTAATGTTGTAACTGATGTCAAAACAGCTCTCCGCTGGAAACCTTTCAAATACATCCCAGGTATTGAAGAATATACTATAGCAACAAGTCCTGCATCCATTAACTTTACTCTACCAGTTGAAATAACTCCTGGAGAGAGGGTAAATATACATCTAATATCACTGGATGATCTCAATCAAACAATTCCAACTGCATATCAAGTGTTTCTGGAAATTCATGTGGGGAGAGCGACTACAAGTACCTCCTACATATCTGATGATGGCTACCTGCAACTCAGTGGAACACCAGGTACTGAATTCACTCTCACAGTTCAGACACAAAACACAAGACACATCTCCTTTTCTAGAGACAGTAAACTAGGACATTGTCCACTTGGCTTAACACTGAACAATGACATCTGTATGTGTTCTGCCAGCACCAGTGATAAACATTTAGTTGGAATAACAGAATGTAACATGTCAAACGTCAGAGCTTTTCTTCAGATAGGATATTGGGTTGGGTGCACCAGAGATGGTGAAATTGCTACAAGTTACTGCCCTCCAGGGTATTGTGACTATCACAGTGCTTCTGCAACTAAAAAAATTGACGTACCTAAATCGTGTGATGACATAAACATAAACAGGCTGTGTACTTTACAAAGAAAAGGTCAGGTTTGTGGGGAATGTGAGGAGGGTTCTGCAGTGTTTTATCACTCAGAGAACTTCAAATGTGACAAGTGTCCATATGGAGCAGTTGGGCTACTGCTCTATGTGATATCAGAACTGGTTCCACTAATCCTACTGTTTGCTGTCATAATGATCATGAAGTTGAGAATGACATCAGGACTGATGCAGAGTACACTACTCTTTGCACAGACAATAATTTTCATCAACCGTACTCCCTCCTTCATAGCAACATATCAAGCAAGTCAAACATTCTTAAGAATTCACACTTTTCTGATTGGATTTCTGAGCCTGGACTTCTTTAGATTAGATGAGTTGTCATTTTGTCTCTGGAATGGAGCTACAGTACTGCACAACCTAACATTTCGCTACCTCACTACTTTAGTTACCATACTACTCCTCGGTAGTTTCATACTGTTAATCCAACACAATCCATTAGAAACAAAACTTCTAAGAAAGGTTTCCTGTGACAAACTAATAAATTGGGCAGGGAAGAGCAAGCTCTTCAAAAATGCCATTGTTCATGGTATATCAACATTTCTGATTCTCTCCTATACACAGTATACGGTCACATCCTTTCAGATACTTGCTCGGATCCCTCTTTATGGAGAAGGGAAACAAATAATTGGTTCTGTGGTGTCCCTTCAAGGAAGCATGCAGTACTTTGGGGCTGGTCATCTCCCATATGCCATTCCAGCTGTGGTTGTTCTCCTGCTCCTCTCACTCCCACCACCACTGCTGCTTATCTCATATCCACTACTGTGGAAGATCAAGGGAAAGTTTATTAGCCACATGAAAAGTACTGAAGCTGAAAATGAAACAACCCCCTTGCCAATTCGTAAACTCCTTCCTCTTATTGACTCATTTCAAGGAGTTTTCAGGGACCATCGACGCATGTTTGCAGGCCTGCTATTTTTGTGGAGGGTAATCCTTGCTGCCATTTATGCTTTTTCTTCCAACCTACATGAATTTTTCCTCCTGACAGAAGTTGCTCTTCTCTGCTTCTTTACAATCCATGCAGTTGCCAGACCTTACAAAAAACGTCTATTCAACATAATTGACTTATTAATGCTTGCCAACATGTCCATCATTAATGCACTCACATGGTACATCTTTAATACATCATTTATTATTGGAGCCAGGCAATCCATAGAAGCAGCTATCTCAATTAAAATCATACTGATGTATCTTCCGTTTCTTGCCTTGGTGGTTACTATACTACTTTGGTTCTTAAGGAAATGTGGTATCATACCAAAACAGATACACTTTCTGAACTATGAAGAAGATGGGCCCTGTGTTAACAACAGTTATAATACAAATTTTAATCTAAGGAAGGAATCTGCCACAGCTGATGATGAACTATTTTCCCGTGCTGCAGAACTGAACAGTTCAACTGCTACTGTGACTAGCAGTGATGTTGCAGTCGAGACATATACATACACTGCACAAGATGACCAGTGAAATTAACAGGATCACTATTACTTGTAAATAACTCCCCAGATTTTTTGAATTATGTATATATTATTGGTTTGTATATGAACAGCTGTATTAAAGTCATGCATATATGCAGCACATGTATTACCCCGAGGCATACATGATCACAGCACAAGGTTAATCTGTAATTGCCAGAATATTGATGCCTACATAAATTGAAGTTACAAATGGAGCATGGTAAATGGTAACTCTTCTGCATGTAAGGAGCTCCATATATATTCAAGTAAGATAGGAGAGTGTGTAGGAATGGGGCTGACATGTTAATCAGAGACACATGAATCTTCATCAAAACTGTCAAAGAGCTCTGACATTTTAATTGGGCATGCAAGTGGAGTGAGCCTATACCACTAGAAAAATGTATATGGCACTGCTGCCCAAATACTGAATATCCTTTTTTTGCGTTTTATGTTGGTGGGAGTCAAACAATTAGTGTCTCAAATGTGTCCAAGATTAGGTATTCTCCAATGTACACTGTCACTTGTGACCAGAAACCTATATTTCCAAGTCAGTTGCTTAAACACAAGGCTAAGCTATGGCAAGATAGGGCTAGGGATGGATAAACAAGGCTCCATGCATACTTGATATCCTTATCCATAGAGTCGGTAGACTCTATATGGATGGCACCGACACGCCCATTAGCCCTATACAAACAAAACGGCTCGCGATCGAAACTCCCGAACGCTGCAGTATGGTTATATACCCGACCACTCTCAAAGGACGTAAAATACACTGCTATAGTTACATACAGAAAATTGCATCTTCTTTTTTATCAAACGGCCAACCATAAAATTGGTACAAGTATATAATTACCTTCATTTTTAGACAGAACAACTGATTTCTGATCCGTGTTGTTATTAGGAGATTGTTTTACTGCGATTTTACGGAAATTAGTGCGCATGCGCCAAGGGTCTGCTTCCCATTCCAAACTACGACTGATCCTGTTATTATGACTGACTGCTTATGCATATTCATTAAACGGAATTTGGAACAAAGAGTTTCCAAGACTGACCTCCAAGGAACACTGTTGAGACTCAGAGGATTAACCCTACACTTCTAAGGTATTTTCGGTGTATTTGTACATGTAATAAAACAACATTAATTTCAGTGTTTGTCTAAATAAAGACATGGCAGATGGTTGTTTCGACTGGTTTCTTCAGCTGCAACATATTCAATCTTGTATTCAAAGATGTTACACAGTATGAAAGTATATAGATCTACTGTATGTACTAGATTAAAAGTACCCGTCCGAGTCCATTTAATACGAGATAATTATAATGTACGAGGATGTGTCGAGAGCGTAAATAGGCACGAGGCGTACTCGGACGGGTACTTAACTGGTTTACTGTACTTACGTAGAGTCTATATGGAAATTTTCAAACTGAGATACGTAACGGCAGAGAAGCTGCTCATTCCTCAATAGCGAGTGCTCTACAGAGTAGGCTAGGAACAATTTAATGCTTTAGTTAAAAATCGGCAGTATGTTAGAGGTGAGCGTGTTCCCACTAGCATGCTTCTGAGTCATTGGGCGAGCGCAGCGAGCCCGTACTAGTGAACTCAATGGCAATTTTGTTTGTATGTTTATATGTCATCAACCGACCGCGGTCAGTGCGCATGCGTCCCAGCGCAACGCGCAAACGTAGTCGGCCTTGCCATGCCTCTTCCGCTCGTTGCGCTCGCCCACAAATGCTTTGCATTCTCCTAGTATGCATGGATGCTAACCTCGTGTGCAAAGGGCTGCGCTATTACAGTGACAGACGACGGCAACTCATTATTACAGTGACAGACGACGGCAACTCACTATTAATTGGGCGAGCGCAGCGAGCCCGTTCTAGTGAACTCAATGGCAATTTTGTTTGTATGTTTATATGTCATCAACCGACCGCGGTCAGTGCGCATGCGTCCCAGCGCAACGCGCAAACGTAGCCGGCCTTGCCTCTTCCGCTCGTTGCGCTCGCCCACAAATGCTTTGCATTCTAGTAATTATGAAATAAGAATCAGCGCTTCAAAGGTAAGCGTGTTTCCTTTGGCTTGCTTCAGAGTGTGTAAACTGAGGACATATATGGAAGTGTACCGTAGGGTAGGGGGTTTCTGAACGGGAGGAGGTTTTGGAACACAGCCAATTACCACCACATATAAGACATGTTTATAAAGGATGTAGGTTAGACAGTGCCAAAGGCAAAGAAACAAGTGCAGCAAGACAGGGGATAAGGGCATGCAACATGCATCCATAATATAAAGAGATGTAGGGAGGGTTCACATGTCTAAGTGGTTTCAAATTGAGAATTTTGTTGACAAAAGTCAACAAGTAGATATATGTAAATAGCCTGTTAAAATATATTATTAATTATTCCAGCTTTGAAAAATTTCACAGAGTAATGGCTCGATGGGGTTCCTACCTGCTGCTATTGGTACTATTGGTCCCAGTCATCTCTCTGTGTGAGTCAGCTGAGTATTACATCAGGCCCACTGCACTCACTACCAATACCTCATGTCCTGGTCAGCCATGTCTTACTCTCAATCAGTACGTGAGCAACACCAGCTACTACATACAGTCCAATACAATGCTCAACTTTTTGCCTGGAAAGCATGTTTTAGAGAGACCACTACACATCAACAATGTACAAAATGTCACCCTGAAATCAAGTACTGCCGGAAGTGGTATGTACTCAAAACTACTTGTCAAGTTTTCCTGTGACAATGAATCATTGAACCATTGCATTTACACCCAATCAGCTATCGAGATGATCAATGTAACTAATGTGGTTATTAATGACATCAGTTTAGAAATGTGGACACCAAATGTTTCTGGAGTCATTGTAGAACAAAGTGCTTCTGTACACTTGCAACTTCACATTTATAGTGTTCAAGTGAATGATTCACTTGCTGGTGGAGTTGCAGTAAATGAAACCAGTCATCTTTACATGGATGGATTACAAGTTGGCAATCTTTATAATGGGATTAGAATAGAGAACACAAACAAAGTTAGTATTACAAATTCATCATTTGATAATTGTAAGAAATGTGGGATGGTGATTATCAAAAGTCATGCTGTAGACGTATCCAATACAACTCTCTCTGGTAACATGGAGAATGGATTGTACTTTGAATCCTGTAGTAACACAACTTTGACTGGCATATCTGCAACTAACAATCAGCAGGATGGAATGGACTTGATTTCATGTAGTAGTGTGAGTTTGAAGGACATATCTGTAATAAACAATTCCCGGTATGGAATGAATATATCGTTTTGTATTAACACAGATCTAAAGAATACAAATGCAACAAATAATCAAGGTAGTGGATTAGTTCTGTCTCACTGTAAACATGTGAGGATGATGATGATGGATATAGAAAAAAATAAACTTGGAATGTGGTTGATTTTTTCTAGTCACATGAGACTTACAAACATATCTGCAATAAATAATCAACAGAATGGAGTGAAATTTAACTCTTGTAAGAAAATGACAATGATGAATATATCTGCAATAAATAATCAATATAATGGAATGAACTTTTCCTCATGTGAGAACACAACAATGATGAATATATCTGCAATAAATAATCAATTTAGGGGAATGTACTTTTCCTCATGTGAGAACACAACAATGATGAATATATCTGCAATAAATAATCAATATGTTGGAATATCATTTGTCTCATGTAAGAACACAACAATGATGAATATATCTGCAATAAATAATAAATTTATTGGAATATCCTTTGTCTTCTGTGAGAACACAACAATGATGAATATACGTGCAATAAATAATCAATATAATGGAGTGTACTTTTATTCATGTAAGAACACAGCCATGAAGAATATACCTGCAATAAATAATCAATTTAATGGAATGTACTTTGACTCATGTGAGAACACAACAATGATGAATATATCTGCAATAAATAATCAATATATTGGAGTGTCCTTTTACTCATGTAAGAACACAACAATGATGAATATATCTGCACTAAATAATCAATATAATGGAATATGTATAGATGATTCTGATAAAACAACAATGGTGGATATATCTACAATAAATAATCAAGACAGTGGAGTACGTGTATATGCATGTGAGAACACAACAATGACAAATGTATCTGCAATAAATAATCTGAATGAAGGAATACTTAAGGTGAAGTGTACTAACACAATTCTTACAGATATAAATGTAGCATATAACCAAAATGGCGGAATAATAATAGAAAACCATTTTCAAAATATTGTATTGAGGAATATATCAGTTAATCATAATGGGAAAAATCAAATTACATTCTCATCCTCTGATTATATTCAACTGGAATACTCCACATTCTCCAATATCATTGTATTACCTACTCTTAATATTGCTACAAACCCCCATACTGTGCCAGCTGTCATTGAGTTAAATGACTGTACTTTAATCATGTCCAATTGCACTTTCACTAGGAACAGTATCACTTCTATAAGAGCAATTGGTTCGAAGATTATATCAGAAGGAAAAATCATATTTTCTGATAACCGTGCACTCTCAGGAGCAGCTCTACTTTTTGTCAGTAGTAGTGTGTTAGTGATCTCTGAGACCAGCAGTGTTCATTTTCAAAATAATCATGCTGTTAACTATGGAGGAGCCATCTACATACTTACTGATGAATACTATACCAAAAGTAAGTCCTTCCAAGATATATTGCATCAGATATTTGATCCTTTTTATCATAATTTCATTAGTCCATCTATCGTCACTCCAAGAACTAGGTGCTTTCTATCGGTAGAAGGTAATAGATCACAGGCAAGGCTCATCTTTACAAATAACACAGCAGAAAAAGGTGGAGATGTTGTGTATGGAGGACTAGTCGCAATGGGTTATGATGGAGATTGGAACTGTTTACTTAGCTTCAAAAATATATCCGACATATCTGAACAGAA
Source organism: Theonella swinhoei (assembly GCA_963970385.1). Taxonomy (NCBI): domain Eukaryota; kingdom Metazoa; phylum Porifera; class Demospongiae; order Tetractinellida; family Theonellidae; genus Theonella; species Theonella swinhoei. The sequence goes on from OZ019957.1 coordinate 1,777,094, forward strand.
TGGCTTGTCCGTCATTTCTTCTGAGCCATCTCGTGTGTGTCTATGTCATGATGGACAGCCTGACTGTATGACAGTGGCTGATCCCATAACACGTAGCATCTACCCTGGACAGACCATCATTCTACCTGCAGTAGTTGTAGGACAAGACTTTGGCACTGTGACAGGCTCTGTAATACCACAGTTTCTCCAGGACTACACTACATGTCCCATACAATTTGAACAAGGACAGAAGAGTACATTTATTAACAATGGCCAGTGTACAGATCTTAGATATACACTTTACACAAGTGGAGGTGAAAACTGTACTGCAATTTTGACACTTAAAACAAACAATGCAGAAGTGTTACAACCCATGAACACAGACGACAATCACAAACTAAACAATTCATGGACCATACTTAATAAAGAACCAAACTATTATGTACTGGCTTCTCACTTTAAAAATGAGATATTGAAGATAGTTGAAGGATATGATGATGCACTCTATATGTATCTCTCTACCTATAATCAAGTATTTGTTAATAACTTCTTAAAGTTTGATTTAGATGGTAAATTTGTGTTTCCCAATGAAATCTACAGCTATCCTACATTTATCAATATTTCATTTCAGTCATGTCCTCTTGGATTTGCTCTTTCTAGAAATCCACCTTTCAAATGTGACTGCAATTATCTTCTTCAACAGATGCCACAAGTTACATGTGACATCCAACATCACACAATCAGTCATCATGGACTGGTGTGGGTGGGAACATATGCCAACAATACTGTAGCAGTTTCAAAACACTGTCCTTACAATTATTGCAAAAGTGTACGTACAAAAATGAATTTGTCTCCACAGGAATCCGAAAATGGGTACATCAATCACAGTACTACTGATGTTCAGTGTAACCTGCGCCACTCTGGTGTTCTATGCGGAGGATGTCAGCCTGGTTTCAGTCTAGCTTTGGGAACCAATCAGTGTCTACATTGCTCTAATGTTTACATCCTTCTCCTCCTGCCTTTTGCCATGGCTGGTTTGCTCCTTGTATTTTTCATCAAATTACTGAACTTAACAGTATCTTAAGGAACAATGAATGAATATTCTATGTCAATGTAATCAGTACCAATAAGCACCTATACTACAGTCAAACCAGTGTTAATCCAGCAACTCTGTTCATTGCTTGGCTCAATCTGGACATTGGAATAGAAACCTGTTTCTTCAATGGACTCACTGCATACAGTAGGACATGGCTCCAGTTTGTGTTTCCTCTCTACATGTGGGCCATTGCAGGTCTCATCATCATCATTGCCAAGTACAGTGACAGAGTGGCCAAGTTAACGGGGAACAATGGAGTTCCTGTACTTGCCACCATCTTTCTGCTCTCTTATGCAAATTGTTCAATACTATCATTACAGCTATGTCCAACACAACACTCTATACTACACAAGGCAAGAAGTTAGTGTGGTCAGCTGATGGCAATCTTGACTACCTTGGTCCTAAACATATTCCCCTGTTTGGTATGGCTGTTGCTGCCCTAGTCTTCCTGTGGTTTCCCTACACTCTTCTTCTACTGCTAGGACAGTGGCTGCACAGACTCAACTACCGTATCATCACACGCATGCTCCTGAATCTCAAGCCATTTCTGGATGCCCATTTTGCACCCTTCAATGATAAGCATCGCTACTGGTTTGGATTTCTTCTCCTTGTTAGAGCAGCCTATCTACTGATATCAGCTAGTATTCCTGAGAGTACTACTGAGCTGGTTGAGTTCTCTACTGCCATATTGTGTATACTGCTCACGTTATGGGGCCAGATAGTCTATTGTAGCCGTGCTGTAGGTACATTTGGCACTGCATTTCTTCTAAACCTAGCCATTATGAATTTAACCAAGTTATTCTCTAATACTTCTGATGGTAGCATACCTGTGGCCTCATTCATTCTCATTGCAATAGCATTGGCCCAATTCCTTGGACTAATTCTCTGTAAAGTTGTTGTGATTGTTAAGTGCAGTCATAGAATGACAGCATGCTGTGCTCATGAGATCGAACCAAATGATGACTGGGAGCTTTATGAACAAGCTGCTCTTGAGAGAGAGATGGAATCAGAGAGTGATCATGAAGTAGAGTGTGAGTCTGGAAGTATTGAAAGTCTCCCAACTTATGGAATATGAGAAGCACTTTTCACTATATACAGTTGTTTTGTAAACTGCTTGATATGATTGATTTCAGGGGGCATGTTATATTATACTGTAATATATATAAGTGTATATATAATTTCTAAGCAGAAACCAATAATTATATGAAGTACTGTAAACCTTTTCAAGTCTTACACTATATAATTCAAAGATGTAGGGATGACAATGCGAAAAAGTACAGGAACAAGATGCAATATATGCAGGCATAACCAGTGATGATGGCATGAGAAATAAGGAGCAGGATGAAGGCAAAGGTAAAGGATGGGCATGCAACAATCATAACATGTGTAACCCCTCCCTACATCTTTTTATTATGGGGTTACGCATGTTGTGATTGTTGCATGCATGCCCATCCCTTGCCTTTGCCTACATGCTTCTCCGTATTTCTCATGCCATCATCACTGGTTTTGCCTGCATATATGGCATATATGGTTGACTATACTCTAGATGTGTGAGCCATATCTACTTTTCTGGTGCCCAGTCACATGAAGGTGTATGTGCATAGCATCCAACAATATGAAGTGATAGTACTTCCTTACATTTTCATCATTCATACCCAAGCTTGCAGTCAGTATATAACAAGCAGGGTAAGCAATAAATTAATGTGTAACTGCAAAGTTTGAAAGACATGTACATATTCCTCAGTAGGTGTAAATTTGACGACAAACTGTTTAATCTCATACACATTTCAAATCAAAATATACATACCTACGTAGTGGGCAAACTTTTTGGACTAAGAACTTATGGCACATTCCTCTAATGCAATAAGTGCAGTGTACTATGTGTATCCCATGTCTTTACTAACAGTTACTAAAGGTTAAACAGCTAGTATATGCGAGACGGCTCAGTGCAAGAATGTGACTATGCTACTGTTTTTGATACTTCAAAATTGCATACTGCACCATTCCTTTTAACTTGAAGAAGAATTTTCTCTAAGGCAAAGTAAGTGAGCTGGAAATCCAAAGCCGGCATGTGGAGGGCTACACATATATAGCCATACAATGCATGAATACTTGTGCTACATTACAAACATGAACAATAACAAGTACTATAATATTATGCATAGTGGTGTATATAGCCACTTCCTAGTTTTGCAGTACTATCTATATACACCACACTGTAGCACCCACACTTACCACACGTGTATAGAGATCATCCCCACTGTGTGTGTATCACTATGCCATTGGTCATGCTTATACAGCAAATGCTATGTACCCTCTACTTTACTTGAAAGAGTAGAACCCAAACACCACCTCAACAATTTGTGTATATATTGTCACACTTCACATTCCTATCCAAATCCTGATGTTGCTTAATCCAAACAACTATGATGGCAATCCAAACAACTCTGCTGGGGACTTAAAAGTTGTTGACAGTATCTACCAGAGTATAATCAGTAGCGGAGTTAGCCAATGATGTATGCGCAGGTAGTTATTGCTATTGCTTGCACTCTCAGTCTCATCTCAGCTGGTGGGTCAGCTAGAGGACCATCCAACTGTGTGAATTGCATCATCATCAATAGTACAACTGGTGAAAATGTATTTTCATGCTTCAATAGCAATTCCACCACTCCTTGCAAAAACCTCAGTTATGTTCTCCATACTATTCACAACATGTCCCTAAGTGACAGAGAAGTTATCCTACAAGGAGATCACTACATCAATCAAACTCTGACCATAGCAGATGTAGAGAACATAACTATAAGAGGAAGTGACTTTAAAAGTTCTACCATTCACTGCATGCCACCTAACAGTTCCAATGACACTGGATCTGGGCTAGTGTTTGTGTCCATCTCAAACCTAACAGTATCAAATGTGAGATTCAAAGGTTGTGGTACACTTCAAAACAGCACAACGTTAAGGAATTTTAACATTATTAAATATCGTTCTGCAGTGTACATACTGAATTGTACAAATGTTCACTTTATTGAAACCACTTTCCACAGGAGTGTGGGTAGAGCGCTATCTTTATATGATGACAATGGACATGTACTGATCAGAAATACAACATTTGTAGATAACATGGTCCCCAAGGAGGAACAAGATAAATTAATTGGTGGTGGTGGCCTCTACATTGAGTTTACATACTGCACACCTGACTACCCCAATTGCAACTTCATAGAAAACTTGCTTAATACAAACAGCACATATGAGATTCAAGACTGTGTATTTAAAGGAAATAGAGTCACTGGACATACTAACAATGAGAGAACAGCTCAGAATCACATTGTACAGTTCCCACTTCTGGTTGGTAACCATGGACATAATCTTGGTCAAGGAGCTGGTATTTCTATCAGCTTCAAAGGCACAAGCTCACACAACTCTATCACAATATCTGACTGTGTATTTACCAATAACTCAGCTGAGCAGGAATCTGGAGGTGGAGTAGAGGCCATACTTGAGGACTATGCTTCTAAAAATACCTTATACATAAATGCTTGTACATTTACAAACAACCATGCTTTAGAGAGAAGTGGTGGTGCCCTTAAACTAGGATATGTTATTACTACTCCAAATGTGAATCACAACAACATTACTGTTCAAGACACATTGCTTGCCAATAACTCTGCTGCCTGGGGAGGTGCTGTCAGCTTTTTTGCCAGTCGCTTTAAAGTGGACTTACAAAACAGAATGGAATTTATCAACTGCAGTTGGTTTAGGAACTCTGCATCCTTTGGGGCTGCTATGCGTGTTAATTACGAGGCCTGGGATTCAATTGCTGATGGAATAGTCCCTACCACAATTTTTTGTTCATGCACATTCATCAATAACTACATTACAAACACAGCAGTGATATTAAAGAGTGCAAATGGTGGTATATCTCGACAGGTACTCCAGTCAGGGACGCTAGATATTGACTCATTTGAAATTACACTCTTGGGAAATGTTTCATTCTTCGGAAGCACAGGAAGTGCCATAGTTGCAACATCAGCACATATCAATGTATTGGAAGACACTGTCTTACGATTTGTGAACAATTCAGCCACAAATGGTGGAGCAATGGCTCTACTTGGATATTCTGTTCTTGAGCTCCACTCCAACTCTCAAGTTATCTTTGAGTCCAATAATGCCAGTGAACGTGGTGGTGCAGTGTATGCCACTTCACCTCATCAACCTGCATTCATATTATCCCACAGGTGTTTCATTTCACATAATTCCAGTATTGATCCTAACAAGTGGAACTCTTCTCTCACTTTTTCTAATAATAAGGCCAGGTATGGTGATGCTATCTTCACTGACTCTCTCCTTCAGTGTGCAAAACACATTGGTCATATTGAAACTGATGTCAAAACAGCTCTCCGCTGGGAACCTTTCAAATACATCCCAGGTATTGAAGAATATACTATAGCAACAAGTCCTGCATCCATCAACTTTACTCTACCAGTTGAAATAACTCCTGGAGAGAGGGTAAATATAAACCTAAGACCACTGGATGATCTCAATCAAACAATTCCAACTGCATATCAAGTGTTTCTGGAAATTCATGAGGGGAGAGCGACTACAAGTACCTCCTACATATCTGATGATGGATACCTGCAACTCAGTGGAACACCAGGTACTGAATTCACTCTCACAGTTCAGACGCAAAACACAAGACACATCTCCTTTTCTAGAGACAGTAAACTAGGACATTGTCCACTTGGCTTAACACTGAACAATGACATCTGTATGTGTTCTGCCAGCACCAGTGATAAACGTTTAGTTGGAATAACAGAATGCAACATGTCCAACTTCAGAGCTTTTCTTCAGATAGGATATTGGGTTGGATGCACCAGAGATGGTGAAATTGCCACTAGTTACTGCCCTCCAGGGTATTGTAACTATCAAAGTGTTTCTACGACTCAAAAAATTGATGTACCTAAATCGTGTGATGACATAAACATAAACAGGCTGTGTACTTTACAAAGAAAAGGTCAGGTTTGCGGGGAATGTGAGGAGGGTTCTGCAGTGTTTTATCACTCAGAGAACTTCAAATGTGACAAGTGTCCATATGGAGCAGTTGGGCTACTGCTCTACGTGATCTCAGAACTGGTTCCACTAATCCTTCTGTTCACAGTCATAATGATTTTCAAATTGAAGATGACATCAGGACTGATGCAGAGCACCCTTCTCTTTGCACAGACCATCACTTTCATCAACCGTACTCCCTCCTTCATAGCAACATCTCAAGCCAGTCAAGTATTCTTAAGAATCCACACTTTCCTGATTGGATTTCTGAGCCTGGACTTCTTTAGATTAGATGAGCTGTCATTTTGCCTCTGGAATGGAGCTACAGTACTGCACAACCTAGCATTTCGCTACCTCACTACTTTAGTTACCATACTACTCCTTGGTAGTTTCATACTGTTAATCCAACATAATCCATTAGAAACAAAACTTCTAAGAAAGGTTTCCTGTGACAAACTAATAAATTGGGCAGGGAAGAGCAAGTTCTTCAAAAATGCCATTGTTCATGGTATATCAACATTTCTGATTCTCTCCTACACACAGTATACGGTCACATCATTTCAGATACTTGCTCGACTCCCTCTTTATGGAGAAGGGGAACAGATAATTGGTTCTGTTGTGTCGCTTCAAGGTAGCCTGGACTATTTTGGGGCTGGTCACCTTCCATATGCCATTCCAGCAGTGTTTGTTCTCCTCCTCCTCTCACTCCCACCACCAATGCTGCTTATCTCATATCCACTACTGTGGAAGATCAAGGGAAAGTTGATTAGCCACATGAAAAGTGCTGAAACTGAAAATGAAACCACCCCTTTGCCAATTCGTAAACTTCTTCCTCTTATCGACTCATTTCAAGGAGTTTTCAGGGACCATCGACGTATGTTTGCAGGCCTGCTATTTTTGTGGAGGGTAATCCTTGCTGCCATTTATGCCTTCTCGTCTAACTTACATGAATTTTTCCTCCTAACTGAAGTTGCTCTTCTCTGCTTCTTTACCATCCATGCAGTTGCCAGACCTTACAAAAAACGTCTATTCAACATAATTGACATATCGATGCTTGCCAACATGTCCATCATTAATGCACTCACATGGTACATCTTTAATACCATTGGAGTCGGGGAATCTGTAGATGCAGTTATCTCAATTAAAATCATACTGATGTATCTTCCGTTTCTTGCCTTGGTGGTTACTATAATACTTTGGTTCTTAAGGAAATGTGGTATCATACCAAAACAGATATACTTTCTGAACTATGAAGAAGATGGGCCTTGTGCACATGTTAATGACAGTTACAATACAAATTTGAATCTAAGAAATCAATTTGCCACAATTGATGATGATCTATTTTCCCGTGCTGCAGAACTGAACAGCCCACCGGCCACTGTGACTAGCAGTGACATTGCAGTCACATACAATGAGACATATACATACACTGCACAAGATGACCAGTGAAATAATAACAGGATCAAGAAATAACTCCCTGACTTTTTTGAATGTTATTAGCTAGTTGTTATATACTTACGTTGGTTTTGAGCTCTATATTAAAGTCATGCATTTATGTAGCACATGTATTACCCCGAGGCATACATGCACACAGTGCAAGGTTATATTGATTTGTATATACGTAAGTCGAAAAACAAAAACATGTATTATTGCACTCAATATAGTGGTACATATATCGGATAGTACGCATGCCACAGAGGTACACCTTGGAAAGCATACGATGCTGTAATAATTATACACATGTACTGACAATGCATGAAGTGTAGAGCAATGGAAGTGTAGGCTAGCTAGTTAGTCTACTAGCTACACAGTTATGTCCACATCCAGCTGGGCAGGTGGAGTGGCTACTGTACCACTGCTGCATGTGCTGGAGGTGGCCTCCATGACCACAACTCTGGCACCACACAAACAACCCTCGCACTGTACGATGGCTGGGCATGGAAGAGAATGCATTAGACATGTATACCGTGTCTGCCCCTTAGAATCTGTGGTGTTAGTAATGTTGATATGTATCTATATTCAGTAGCCTGTCCCACCATAGATGGTTCGCTGTCATAAATGGTCCGCCCCACGTCAGTGCAGCTTGCATAAGTGCTAATGAGGATCGCCATAGCCTCTAGCCCTAGCCCTAACCCTAGTCCTGATCCTCCTGGACTAGGGGGACCAGTTGCAGCAGCCATAAGTATTCCGGGGGACCAGTTATGGCAGACACAAGTGGTCTGGGCAGACCAGTTATATATAGTCAGGACCAGTTTTGGTGTAACAAGCCCTCTATTACCACGTGATCATCAATTTCATTGTCATGCATCATGCATTATTCTCCTCAAGGGAGTGGTAACAAAATCCGAGCAATTTGTTATTAGAAGAATTGAATATTTAACACTATCTAGAAATCATCATTCGTCATAGCCTCTCCCTCTTTGCATGCAATAAGACCTTTAAACCTCAAAATAGATCTCATGTGTTGCCTCTTGCACACAGAGAAGAGGATACATCACATGACTTACCACACAGAACACCAGCTAGTAAGCTTGTCACATCTGTGACACTGCCACCCCCCACTCTCCATGTTCTTGTTGCAGTAGCCACATGTAGTGTAGTATGTAGTGGACTCCTGCAGAGGAAAGTGCACACAATCCTTTGCCATGAGTTGCTTCCAGTCTGTGGTTTACTCATCCACTCTACGTAACAGTATATAGACCGTACCAGATTCCTCTTTCTGATTTCCTCCAAGGGACACTCTCGGATAATCTCTGCAGCTACACCCCACAATTGTTGCCGACTCAGCAAATCTAAACAAAGCATAGCAGCGAAGTCTAACTCTCATCACTCTTCACCAATGACTCACACACCAATGTATGAGGAGAACCACTGCTGCATACTCAGCTCATCTACCAGTTTAATGGCTTTCTCTCCCAACACTAGTAACACTGTCACACTCATCTGGACATCTCCCTACACGTGACACACAGAAGAGAGGAGGTCACTTCTCCACAGATGCCATGCTAGGAATGGTTTATGCTTTACACGTGTGTCTTTATGCACATTGTATATACCTGTTCAGCATAGTACTTCAACATTTTGGTGACCACTTCCTGATAGTTCCACTGTTTGTTCACCTACATGTATATACATCCCAAGACATTATGTAGGGCTCTAGGTTTGACGTGTAATTCAGCCTAGTCTGCTGAGCTACATGTACCTCAATACTATCTGCCTGGTATGTAGTGTACTGTGGGTGCAATCCTGCCTTAGACAGTTGGATAACCCCCTTGGTGAGTTGTGCTATGTTTCTTTAAGTTTAAATATTTATGTACATGCAATGATAGGTACTACCTGCACAACACCAGAGCTTTTCCTCCTCTGTAGTTTGGAATCTTGTGATGGTTGCCGGAAGGAAGAGTTAGACTCCACTGCACTGTAGAAAGGTTCACAGTGTACTAACATGTATAGTACAATAGATATAGTTGCTATATGTTATATATGTTTTATATATAGCTGGGATTAAATTAAAATACAGACACTTTTGTGTATAGGCTCTATACACAAAGTTTGGCCTCACATGTAGTATAAAACCACATGTGTGCATGTGTATTGAAATCTGCACAAGCTATCGGGACAATCCTGAGTGAGTCTGATCACTGTCTGTATGCATATATACATTATATTGTATGTGAGACGTGTAAGAGTACGTATCTACAATGCAGTACCTCTGAGCTGTTGAGACGGCAGATAACACATCGTGGTCTGGACTGGGAGGTCTAGCAGGGTACAAAAGTACTTTTAATGTTATGGTGCACATGTATACACCTGTACAGACATGATCACTGTTAAACTCTGTATGTCTTTAAAATATGCACAACGTACCCATAGTACTATATACAAATACTAATGTTGCCGCACTTGCGCACAATTAGATGGCAGTGGCAATTGTTGGGTGTGGTTAGGGCTAGCCCCCACACACCGTCTGTTATTCAGGATAACTTTTCTATGGAGCTGGATCAGTCGGTACAGTTCTCACTGTCCGTTGTCTGGAAATAAGGGATGTCCATTATTCGGGTGTTTTTAATGTATTTCTAATGTGAATTTGGCCGGGACATGAAGGGTCGTCCGTTATTTTGTAGAAGTCCGCTATTCGGAGTGTCCTTTAAAACAGAGTTGACTGTACTACATACATGTATGTGTGTAGTGTGGATGTTAACAACAGTCCTCCACTCCTCTGCCAGTGGCTCAGTAGGAGTGTCACACCAGTAATCCAAAGGAGCTGATATACATGAGCCATACATACAGCAATGGCAGAGTTTGACAAAACAGTCACTGTATACATATACAAGTAAATAAAAAATTTAGGAAATTTGAAGTGTAATATACGGATTGCATAAAAATGAACAGAGACAAGATTGGGACAAAGACATGTTATGATACATCAATGTAACATTATGGGTACATGTCTTTGTTCCAATCTTGTCTCTGTTCATTTTTATGCAATCCGTATATTACAAGAGGCAGATCCAACACACTAGTAGAGCATGTGCGGCAGATGTAAATGATGTCATTATCGAGTCTTGTCTCACTACGTAATTGTTTTATAGTATGATGCATGCTAACTATATACGTACAACGTATGTACTATGCATGTACATTCAAAATGAAATTACGTAATCGCTATATATATCTACATGTATTGCATTGAAAGGAGTGTTAACATCAGTATTACAAGAATCACAAGGGTTAAGCTTTTCTAATGTTGCTATTAGCGATGATATCTCTACACATGCTAACTTTCAGGTTGATGGTTACCATGGTTGCAGAGTTTTGCTCGTTAATTATCCTAATTCAAAATACATTGCTGGGAGAGATAACGATCAGTAGTACATGAACTAAAAGGGTTAACGAAAATCCTGTAATGATACATTTCCATATGCAAACATTCAAGATCATTGGTTTTATGGTTATTGAGGTACACTTCTTCAAAGAAGAAGAAGAAGAAGGTGAAGAAGAACATGGACAAAATGTGGAAATCATTTTTTCAGATATTATGTACATATTACATCACAACACAACCAATTTTTGTATACTGGTTATTTTTCACACATTCTTCACCTTGATATCATTAAAAGTGAAATCAACTTTAAATTGAAAGTGAAAATGAACAATATCCTTATATATGGTTTTCAATGGGGATAGACCATAGCAATCCCTATATACACAGTACTACTGTACTGTGTGATACATGTATGTATACATGTACAGTAAATGTACTGACCTCATGACAATATTATGTCTCAGTCGAAATGGTTCCGGGGGCAACTGAGCTGTCTATAATACAGAAACACATGTACAATGTATGTATGTGTACATCATTACACTCTCAGAGGCAGTTTCAAATCTCAATAGTAGTGGAGTACACATAGTGAAATCATAGAAGTACATGGATGGTAGTGCTAAAATCACAGAAATGACTTGTGCAAACAAGCAAGGAGGCAAGGATGATGGTATGGAACTATAACAACATGCATAACTAGATGAATGCAAGCATTGCGGGCAAGTGGGAGCAAACAACCCCACCTAGTTGTACAGATAGAAAAGCGAAACGGTATAAGAATATTTGGTATTCTTCATTAATAGCGACAAGCTGTATATACATGTATATTCCAGTGATACGACTAAGTGGGTTCGCTACTGCTCACCCAATAAAAAGATGTAGATGGGATTACATGTCATCATTGTCCTGCCTCTTTGCCTGCGCCTACATATACGGTTAGGCACTACCATCCTGTGATAGCCATTAGGTAACATCCACACTCTACAGTGGTCCCCACCTCCCATGTCTGTTGTGCAGGTGGTATGATGTGGATATTGTCAGGAGGACCTTGGTCTGAGGTCTGGTCATCTTCAAAGAAGTCCATCACTGCATGGATACCATATGTACTGCTAATACACCCTCACTGATACACAAGGACAAGGATTATGAGACAGATAAGTAAGACTTGTAGGATATTAAGCTTAGGCCAAGATTTATGAGACAGATAAGAAATGACAGGGAGAAATTTTCAGTACAAGGCGGAGTTTGAGTTTAACATGCTTTGCATGTTGTATATGCCTTGCCTGTGTAGCCAAGTCATTGTCTGGGTTTGAACTCAATCCTTAGGATATTAACATCAATCCTACACTCCTCTGCCACAAGAGATCCAGTGGCTCAGTGGTAAGAGTGTCTGACTAGTAATCAGAAGGTCCTGGGTTCAAGTCCCAGCTGGATCCTGAGTTTTTTTCAGGATCATTTAATAATGACTTGGCAGTGATGTTGGTTGATAGTGTCTCCATCATTTAGGCTATTAATCTTGATTACTTTACATGTATAGGCACACATGACTATGTATTGAAGTAATTACCAGCACTCATTGCAGGGTTTACCTCCTCTCCTTCTTCCTCATTATCATCATGACCAGACTCTGAAACCATTAAAAAGTGTACAGGGGTAAGTTTCTATGTTTCCTTTCTAGACAGGGGTAAGTTTCTATGTTTCCTTTCTAGCAAAAGTAAAGTTTCATACACCACATAATAAAAAGATGTAGGGAGGGGTTACGCATGCTATTATTGTTGCATGCCCTCATCCCTTGTCTTGCTGCATACTTACTCTACTTGTTGCTCTTGTATACTCCCTTTACAATGCTCTCCCTTTACAAGCACACACTACTAAGAACTTACTTAAGGACTCAAATCCCATGTGCATGGAATGGTGTTTAACTACACCAAAGTGTTAGTATATATTAATACATTAGGTTATGCACATGTATTCCATGTACACACCAATAGAGGCAGTGTGGTCTCCAAGAGGTAGCATCACTAGACCAGACTCCTCACTAGGGCTGCGGTCACTCGCCTCCTCCACTGTGATAGACACTGTCTACAGAGTATTAGGGGGACATTAATATATATATATATATATATATATATATATAGAGGCAGTATAGGTTCGTAGTATAGTATTCAGCTGTACGCTCACAGGGAGTGCCTTGGGACGAGGCTATAGATTGTATACATGTCCATCAACATGGACACATATGCACATGTAGTATGCATAGTTCACTATTTCCACCCTTATTTTTCGGCTGGAGGATTTTGACCCACCTGACTATATTTCTGAAAGCAGTGTACGTAAACAGGTCATTCTATACAATATGTACATGCATAGGTACATGTATTGTGTGAATATTGCATACTGCGGAGTGAGGAGGTTTAGGTGGCAGCTGACTAGTGGACACACGTAGAGTGGTAGGTATGAGCCCCAACCTAGAACACTCAGCATCCTCGCCACAATACAGCAGCTTCAACATTAGCCATGTCTGGGCTACGTCATACCGACCTTGGCCATTAGCTACCTGGTGTGTGTGTGTGTGTGTGTGTGTGTGTGTGTGTGTGTGTGTGTGTGTGTGTGTGTGTGTGTGTGTGTGTGTGTTAATTCACGTGTAGTGAAATCAGTACACTTAACTCTAGACTCTACACAGAGTGGAGAGCACTCTACACAGACCTTCTCACCTTATAGTTGTGGTCACATAGCTCATGTAAAGGCCTGCCACTCAGCATGTACTCATGTGCACATTGGACAAATGCCTGCAATTCAGACTGAAATACATGCACATGAGAAGGTCAGTTCAGAGGCAAGTATGATAATTTTAGGCAAAATAATTTATACGCTGCTATTAACTTAACAGTAAATCCTCCACGAAGAGAGTAATGGACATACTTTTCCCCTCGTGTCCTTGTGTTCCTTGAGAGATGAGGTGTTCTGTAGGAAGGCTTGCTGGTAAGGATCGACCTCTGGCCGACGAAATGACATTGGATTACGACTTGATCCATACTGCATGGAGCTACAGACATTAGTAGCAGGAGGAGAGAAGAGAGAGTGGGGAAAGAGAGGGGGAGAGTGAGGGAGGGAGGTAGAAAGATGAGAAAAGGGAAGGACAAAGGAAGGTGAAGGGAGCATTGTTTTGACCAGCATTTTAGATCGTGTAACTTGAGTCTTTGTAACACATACACATAAACATGTGCATATGACATGTACATGCATGTACCTATGTGCAGCTCTATTCCGATAGCTGATAGAGTCACTACATGCCAGAGCCACTCCGCCATCAGGAGAGAAGGAGAGCCCAACTGGGGTCTGCAAAATAGCCAACATAAACACTTCATTTACAACACTCCTCCCTCCTTTTACACACTCACTGCTTTGTCAGCAGGCCTCTCTGCCTCTGTCATTTTCTGTTGCACTAGTTTACAGTCCTTAGAGCAAGACAGCAACACATTCTCATTCAGCCACAGGAAGTCTGCATAATGTGTTGGTGATAACCATTATTACTGCACAACCCAGCAAAGTTGGTTTAATGTAAAACACATTTTCATTAGGAAAAAAGTGTATAAACAAGAAACACTACAGACTATATGTACATGTCCAAAGGGGAACTCCTAAATGTTAATGCTAATTGGCATGTCATCACCATCCCTGCATAGAGTCTAATGGCTCTCTGAAGATGGTATGTGTAGGTTTATAGAGGATGGTGCGCTGTACATACAGGCAGTCACCTGTGATATCATCACTGTGTTCAGTGAAGGAGGCAAAGGGAATGTACGGTCTCCTCACATCCCACACTGCAACTACATTGTCTAGAAATAGAGAGCAACTGTGGGGAGAGGTTATGGGGTACAGTGTATTAATTTGAGACTGCACGGTCCAATTGGTATTCTCAGTATATGTACCTGGTGACATGGTGCTTATGCCCGGGCCTCCACTTGGCTCTGACCACAGAGAACAGTGCCGGTACAGTGTACACCTCCCTCAGTTTACCCAGCTGGATGTCATGTACCTGTACACGATGGGTGTAAATACGCAACATCACACATGTGCACATGTGTGGAGGTGGCAATACGTGTACATGAAAAAAACATGTGCAGATCAAACCAGGCAAACGGCGGACAGCTGTTTTGGGCTGATTGGCCTTCATTAGCACCGTGTATGCCTAAATGTACATGTATGAGATGATGTAACCAGATGAGCAATGATCTACCACTCAATATATGCATGTACATGTAACTTCAGGTGTTGGCTTCCCTACCACATTTTCTCTAGGATAATTCCATGGAACATACTAGGACTGAGGCTACGTACATGCACACGCTCATAACCTTGATCATTTTGTCCCTGCCGGCAGACATGATCCACAGCTCATTCTCAGGATGCCAGCTACAGCAGTAGGCAGGGCCTGAGTGGCATGACAGAGACTTGATGGACGTGTCAGGATACCGCCGATCCCAGATCTGTTGACACACACACACACATGCACACGCACACACACACACACACACACACACACACACACACACACACACAGGTATACACACATACGACATGTACATGTAAAAATGGAGTGCATTTTTGGCAAATGAAGTGAGCCAACATAGGCACACTATATAGAAAAATCGGCCTGTTGTCACGACTAGATAAAAGTAGCTCACTTGCAGTGATCCACTGTCAAAACAAGCAGCAAAATAATGTTCATGAAACTGTGGAGAAAACTGTAAGGAGAAGGTATAAATCTCTATGACTCCGGTGTAGTGTACACACACACCTGGACATCACGGACACAGTCTGCTGCTCTAAATGTCTGCACTGCTTTCCTACCTCTTGTATCCTACAGCAAAGGAGAAGAGATACATATATAAGCATTACATAATCCTGCATAACAACTATATACACATGTACACATGCCAAGTCCATATACAACAGTACAGCAATATACACTACTTGTGTATGGTGTGCACACATACATTTGCAAGTGGTGTGTGTTATAGTAACAGTGGTGGTCGCATACAAATATTTTCATTGTGGAGTCTTGGGAGCCACTAAGGAGAATGTTAGGTTCCTTTGGGTGGAAACTTAGTTTGTTGACTGCACGTGCATGCTCATTCTCAAACACATGAGCTAGAGTGAGAGAGAGGGAAGGGGAGGGGTGGAAGAGAGGATTAGTGTATATACATGTTCTCAACAATACACTGTATTCATTTGGACTCACCGAGTTT